>OMLM01012081.1:0-40657 GCA_900302695.1 Helostoma temminkii
AGGAAGTCACACACCCTACACGTAATAGCTAAACAAAATACATGTATTGATCCAGCTTTTCTTACATACACACATACTGCATCTACATACTACGCACAGCCACCTGGGACATTTGTGCTTGAGACTTGAGTACACACAAATACACACACACACATATACACAGTTCCAGACCTCGTTCACGTTTTAAGATTTTATGTTGCACCCTGCTACTGCAGTTGTTTAAATATTTTTTTTTCTAATTAATCTACACTCAGTACTGCATAATGACTAAGTGGAAACAAACTTTTAGAAATATGTGTGAATTTATTAAAAAGAAAACACTGAAATATCTAATATCTAAGTATCTAAGTACCTAATTATTCAGATTCTCAACCTTTGGCAATAATTACAGCCTCAAGTTTTTTGGGTATGATGTGACAAGCTTTGCACACCTGGATTTGGGGATTTTCTGCCATTATTCTTTGCAAATCCTGTCAAGCTCAGTCAAGGTGGATGGGGGCCCTCAGCGGACAGTCTCTTTCAGGCCTCTTCAAAGATATTCAACAGGGTTCAGGTCAGGGCTCTTGCTGGGTCACTCTAGGACATTTACAGAGTTGTCCCTGAGCCACTCCCGAGTTGTCTTGGCAGTGTGCTTAGGATTGGCCTAGTCTGAGGTCATGAGTGCTGTGGAACTGTTTTCCTATGAGGATGTACTTTGCCTCAACCCTGACCATCCTCCCAGTCCCTCCTGCTGAAAAAAATAAGCCCACAGCATGATGCTGCCACCACCATGTTGGGATGGTATTGGGATCAACTGGCAGGTCCTCTACAGATAGGTGTGTGTCTTTCCAAAACATGTCCAACCAATTTAATGTACCATGGGCGAACTGCAATCAAGGTATAGAAATATTTCAGCATCAACATCTCGAGAGAAATGGGAGCCATCTGAACTAAAGTGTTGTTTTTAATAAATTTAACACATTTCTAAAATTCTGTTCTCACTTTGTCATTATGGGGCACTGAGTGTAGATTAATGAAAAAAATGAATTTAAACAATAAAACAAAAAAAAAATCAGAATGCACTGTATGTAATATCTGTAATTACCACGCTAAACCACTATTTCCCTAAGTGCACATCTTATGTTTGTTCACGTGGTTTTTAGCATATTCATTTCATATTTATGCAGTAAAGTTGACATTTTTGAATAATAGTTGCAGGATTACAGCTCACACGATTTAGTAATAATAAGGAAATAATCTAAACACAACCTGTTACCCAGTACAGACACCATTTACCATTGATTGGTTTGAGATTTGAGTACTACTGCGTTCATGTATGTTGACATTTTTAGTGGGTTGTAGCTTATAGGCAACGATCACTGTCAAGTCATTCCTGGTTCATGATTATATATTTTACATAGTACTCCATTATGTTCCTTTTTATGCCCATAAGCTTCTTGTGGTGAGTCTGTCCTGCATCTTGCATCTGGCCCAGTTATGTGTTTGACAGAGATTTTTTTTTTCCCTAAATATTGACTTTTAAGTCGTTCTTTCTAGCTATTAATTCTAGGGATTACATTTTTAATAGGAAGTTTTAATGAGTGCATTTCTTTTTGTCAGTGGAAAAGTCCTTGCTATGTATTTATGTGGCTCCATGTTGTTGGTTTGAATCATTGGCTTTTGTGTAAGCATATAAGTCACAAAAAACACTCATAGGTCAGTGGTGAGGGATACTTGCATAGCATGTTTTTCCTACTGTCTGAAATTTAAAACGAAGACTGTCAAACAATAAAATTTCAGCAGTTGAAAACATAGATGAGCAACGTGCTTAGTTGGGACAGCTGGTTATGCCAGCAAAAGCAGTATGAAGTATGTGAAGAATTATGAACTGGGGATTGTAGCTGAGTATGGCAGGGTGTGTGATTGTGTATTTCTCAGTATAGTATATATGTAAGCATGTGCCTGGACTGCCAGGAGTGTTTGCCCAATGTTGTTTGGCCTTAGTATGAATGCATATAGGACTGAGTGTTTATGTTTACGTTAAGCTGGTATTGGTATAGTAAAATATCATCATTCTTTTAAATCAAGGTAGGTATGCCTGTGCACAATTGGTGTGTACTGTGAGTGATCTGTGATTAGAATAGATAAAAGGGCACGTGTGTGTGTGCATGTGTGTGCGCGTGTGTGCGTGTGTATGTGTTAGTTTTACTCATTCCATATAGCATCTTATACAGTCACATGTATGTGGGGCCATGGATATTTATATGCATGTAATCACACAAGCCTGAACATGCAGGCACAATCAGCAGATGTGTAAGATGATGAGCAAATTATCCTTTCTCAGTGGTCAGGTAAACAGGTCACCTTTTCCTCTATAAACATGGAGGGACATCTGCTGGCCTATGAGGGCACTGCCTTCTCTCACACTGGTTTTCTCACGGTCTGTGTCACTCAGCTGTTCATTCACTTACACACTTTCCCTCCCTTGCTTTGACATACACTGCTGCCTGCAGACTTTGAACTCATGGAAACCAAATCACAACCCTAACACATCCCATTGTGCTTCTGGGCTGTGCTTTTGCACAGATGCATGTTTATGTGGCACCACATCAATATTGTTAGTTATTAATAAAAAATAAAAAGATCCATTTGGGCTCTTGTAGTGAAGAAGAAAACAGTGTTGGTTGTATTTCACACCTGTGTGGTCACAGAGCTACACTGCAGCAGCATACATTCCGACTGGCCTATATCTTTCATATCTTTTACTCAGTTCTTTGGGTAAAAATACCATGTCACCTTAAGCACATTTATTTTGATCATTTAATTGGCTCTTGGTGCTTTTATTTTGATTGCCTTGCAGTTCAAATGTGGGTTTTGTCAAGTTGTGATGTGATGCAAAAGAGCTTAACTTGTTCAATTGACACCTCAAAGTCAGAGGAAGGGTGAAAACAAAAAGGGAAAAGAGATGCAGAGATACAATCAGTCAGATTTGGGGAGAGTGAGAGGTGAAAAGCCATAACCTGGGGTTTCCAACTGCCAATTCACAAAGTGAAAAATTTAATTAAAGTGTGTCATAATTTTCTCTGCTTTAGCCTCTGGGATTCCTAAGCTGTGACCTCACGGGCAATATTGTTTTCTCACAGAGGACGAGAAGCCGCAAGGAATGGGATTACACATTCTTGCACATTGACATCAGCTTCCTCTCTCCTGACATGTATGGAAACAGACACGATGGGATGAGCTCAGAGATGGGGATCAGAAATTGGGGCAGTATGCAGTGGTTTGGGGAACCCAAAAAGTTTGCAGAGAAACAAGAGAAAGATAATAGTAGAGGAGCTTTTTCACTGCTTTTCTTGTAAACAACCAACATGCCAGTTCACTTTCTTGAATCCCATTAGTCATTAATTTATTTACTTACCCTGCTTCCTCCAGATTGTTGTTTACAGTTCCATAGTTGACCATTCCTTTCCTTCACCTCCTCCTCTTGTCAGGTTCAGCTTATTCTGATGTCTCATAGCTGCCTAGCCTTCCTCATGGTCTACATTTCAGCCTGTTGGCTTGAAACAATTGTGTGACCCAACCCTTCACTGAACACAGTTCTGGATACAAGCTTTGTTGTTGGGTCCAGCTCAGACAGCCCTGACCACTGTGATCTATTGGGCCCACTCAAGGGCCCCCCCTCTGTCAGGATGCTGGCTGACAGACTGTGCCCTCCAGCCTTCGGGAATGGACTTTCCCTCCACATCTCTGTAAAATTCATACTGCAATGAGTTCATGCAGCACACAAATAATCACACACCTGCATGATGGAGTATTGGCAGCAACTGCTGTGAAACTGCTTTGGTCTACGCTGTTTTGTGTGTTCAGTTGACAGCTGAAACAACTTTGTTGTATTAAACAACCCTGAAGGCATGTGCACATTAATTTAATGTGCTCAATTGGGCACAGACACACCCATTAGCAGCACTTTCTCCCTGTTTGACCACTTTGTGTTTTTTTTTGTTTGTACTCGGATTTGAATGTGATAAATTTGATATAGTATTCTGTAAAAATGTGCCACATTTTTTGCACATCACAAATGACCCTGTATTTTTACAATGATTATGCATTTTTAATGAAAAAATCTGTGTTCACTTATCCATTACACAGGTTACTGTAGAGTTCTTTGCCTTTGGAAATTTGTAAATTTTCTTTTCCTATCACTATTTAACCTACAGCTATCTGCTTATATTTGCATTATAACTAAGTACAACCTTTTCTCTTTCAGGCTTGGATGTGGATATGGAAAGCCAGGGGACTAGCCAGTACTCTAGCACAGATCTCTATATGCAGTCTGGGAGTTCTGAGGAGGCAGACCAGGGCTGGGTGTCCTGGGCTTGGTCTTTCGTCCCAGCCATCATAGGGTCAGAGGAGGAAGGGGAGAATGACATCTACCAGCAGAAAGAGATCGGAGGCATCCCAAGCAGGCCTCAACAACACACACCCAAAGACCCAATTGTTTCTGTAGGCTTCTACTGCACCAAAGCTTCTGTTACCTTCAAGGTAAATCATCACTTAAAAAACGCCAGCCGCATCATCTTTATCAATAATCAATGTCATCTTAGGGTTACATATTGGCATACATTAAGTGAATATTACATTCTCTTGTAAGAAAAAAACATATTGAGCAATTTGATCCTTGGGAAGTTTCTCTGTTCTTTGTATCTGTGTGCGGTACATTGGAGGTTAGTGTAACCACTAATGGCTTCTCATGTCGCACTGATGTTTTAAAAACTATATATGGTATGATGACTATGCAGAAGTGGATCCCAAACTTTAATCCTGCCTTCTCACTCAGAGTGCAGTTCAGCTGCTTTTCCTCCCACTATTAGACAAATCAGATCTCATTATTACTTTTGTGTGTGCGTGTGCATGTGTGTGATTAGTGAATGTGAGGTATGTCTCAGACCAAAACATACCTCAGTTATTTTCTAATAATGTTTAAATCGTTCATGTATAGTTTGAATTCTTTTAATCAATTAATTACCTCTTTTCTGGAGTAATTGCAGACAGCTGAAAGTTAAATGTTC
This sequence comes from Helostoma temminkii, assembly GCA_900302695.1. Classification (NCBI taxonomy): domain Eukaryota; kingdom Metazoa; phylum Chordata; class Actinopteri; order Anabantiformes; family Helostomatidae; genus Helostoma; species Helostoma temminkii. Next base: position 5,049 of record OMLM01012081.1, read on the forward strand.
TCTTTCCGACAAGGAAGTATTTTGTATTAGGGAATTTCATGTGTTTGAACAGCCATTTGTGTGAACCTGAGTTTGACATGCACATGGGATCGGGAGATATTTTTGTCCTACATCTGTTTGATCAGAGAAATTGGCAGTATACTTTACTTTTTCACACACAGCATAATTTAGCACTGACCATTTGTTTCCCCTTTTCAATTTTGCACACCTGTCATTCTCTCATTGCAAGCCAAATGCCATACTTTAATTTATTTTATTTTTTTAATTTCCTGGTATTTTTCTTTTAAAAAGTAGCAATTTTTAATACTTCTCAAATTGTTTTACAATTTGTCCACCATGTTACATTTTTGAGGAGTGGACATACTGCATACATATTCATCACATATGTCTCTATATGATTAGTAGCCATTTGGTGTCAGTTCCATTGTGCACTCAGTTGTCAGACAGACCCATACTTTAGACAGATCCTTTAACATTCGTGTTCACTGCTGCTTCCAGGAACATGCTGGTTGGGGTGTGGGTGCTCCCTGCACGTGATTAAACTATCAGAATCGAATGAGGGGAAGGTAGTGAGGGTGAGAGAGTCTGCTCCTTCACTTGGGATAATAAGGCACAGCTGCTTCTTGTGGTGCACCTGCTTCCTGTGTTAAAGTTGAGCGGGTTGGGGCCTACCCAGTTTTGCTCTATGCCTACAGTTTTTAGACTGACAAACCTCAAAAGTGTCACAGCTATGTACACTTTTTACCCTAAAATGTTTTGTTGCCACACTGTACACACAACATGTTTTAAGTATTAGCATACAGCAAACAAAATAAGTGCTGTTATAGATCATTATCAATTCACTTATCAATTAGCAACCACTTTTATCATTTTGGTCATTGGTATCTCCAGTGCTTTGGTTATGTTCTGATTGTCATTCCCAATAAAACCAGAGAAGACCTCTCCTAAAATCAGAGAGGAGTGGCTGTCATGTGGTTTTATGAATGTCTTTGGCCTGAGTCCAGATTTGGAAAAGACCAAAACGTCTTAAGGCTGGCATCCATTCTGTGATCTAGGAAAATGTCATCTGTCCTAGATGTTATTGTCTCTGGTTTCAAGCATTATTTTCCGGGTTTCTTATTGCCCTTTACATCCAAACACTAACATTGCATTTGTTTATTTTTCGAATGTTCTGTTCTGTATCTGTTTCAGCAGTGAATTGTGGGTACACACGAACACATAAAAAAAGACATTTTTTTGTGTTTGTGCTTTTTTGTAGTATTAGTATTACTGTAAACCTACCTTTCCTTTGTCTTCTCCCAGCATTTTTAGATGGCAGAATCTGTTATACTTAACTAGATCATACTCACTCCTCATTTTTCATTTAATGTAACATTTTAAATAAAACAACAAAAAATAAAATACAATATCTACTGTAATTTTAAGAAGTAACACTATTTTAAAGCATTGTGCAGCATAGCATTTGAAATCGATTATTTTTCACATCTGTCAGTTTGGATGTTAAATTTGAGTAAAATTTTATTTCACAAATCAGATAAAATCAAAGTATTTTCATATTCTACTCATGTAACGCTAAATAGCATTTTCTTCTGAATTGTGTAATCACTTGATCTTTCTTTGTTGTTTCTCAGCTGACAGAGACGCAGTCAGAGAGCAGTTACTACAGTCCACAGAAGGTGAAGTCCAGAGAAGTATTGTGCCTGGAACAACAGGGAATTACAATTGAGGTGACACTGTACATCTTAAATCTTATTGTGTCTGTTAAAATACACTATGTCAATTGTAATATGATCACAGTGTTTCATTGATTCATTTATATTGCAGTTTTCTAATCAATACATTGTTTACATTGCTTGTAATAAACACCAGCATTTTCAAGTAACAATACAGTGCTCTCTGTAATGTATGGACAAAGATCCATTGTTAATTCATTTATGTTCCATTTGAGATTTGTTTTTTAAATTCTCAGTTTGATTTATAGGTATAATTTAGATTTTACCATGTAGCAAATTCAGCAGTGCTTCTTTAGCGCATCCTTGCTTCGGAGACTAGTGCATGCTGTATAGAACAAATGAAAAGAATGGTCTGTTCAGTGCAGGTTGAGTGGTTGACTTGCAGTAGCTTCTCTAGAATTGTCCACTTTTTTTTTGCTTTGTTGTTTTAGGAGGATGTTTGGAATGACTGTGAATGAGTCACTGACCTATGAGTTTAGTGGCATTTGCTCGAACTTGAGCAGAGAGGATGTGTTTCTACACTTCAGAATTAATTGTACTGCTACCATCAGCAGTTATATCATCATGAAGATGAGTGAATCAGTTTCTTTAGCAGCTGTACATGCCCAGGCCCCCATGTTCCCCAGATAAGGTGGTATGCTTTCTTCTTCCCTCCTTCTTCTTGGTTTCATTTTGTGACTCCTGGTCCTGGACACATGTTTGGTTATTTTTTTAACTGACATTGGTTTTGTATGCATGAGCCTTTGTGATTAGCAAGCTCATGATTTGATCTCCTCTTTCTTAATTTGGTAAGAAAATCTTTGGTAAGCATAAAGTTTGGATAATCCATCTAACAATTTTATTCCCATTTCACTGTCTCACAAAGGCTTTCTTTTGTCCTAATGTTGATAAATGGCAGTAATACTTTTTAAAGGACAAAATTAAAGATGCTGGAAAATACAATAGGCAATTAAACATACTGAACAGAAAACACCTGAAATATGACCACTATGTAAAAGCTGCTGTAATTTCTACATGGTAAAACCAAAATGTCAAAAAAAAACAAAAAACTAATAATAAAATCTATAGTCTTTGTTCCAAATGTAATGGATTATTCTGATTCTATTCTGATTTTAGTTTGTACTGCATCTTTCTGTAATAATGATGAATGTTTTCTTGTTGTTAAAAAAAGAAAAAGATTTTGTAAACACCCTTGTTACTTAAATTTTTGCCTTATTCTTTCATTCTTTATTGCCTTGTTATTCACCATAAGGCAGCGGTTCCTCTTAGTTCCCTGAGTACATTTATAAAGCCTGTGCAGGTCACTAATTTGGCCTGTTGTGAACACAGTGGAATCTGTGCTTGTGTGTTGAGTCTAATAATTTCCGCATTTCCCACACAGTGTAGAAAATATTTTTAAACTTTTTCTCTGATTACTTGCTTGGAGTAGGCGCAGGGTTTTCTGCTCCTAAGCTTTCTACCAGATGTGAGAATTCTGAGAGGTTTCCAATTCCAATTTCTGTAACTTATGCTTTTTCTGGACGAAGGAGAGAGCAGTCTGAACTGGGACCAAAAGTGAGAGCGCTGAAAGGCAAAGGGATGGCTAGTAAAACAGGGAGAACTAGGCCTTGTAATTACTGTGTGGTGAAACGTAAAGGTTTATTGGATTGCTCTCTGTTTAGCTGTCTGCTGGGTGAAACTGAGGCGCAGTGAGTGAGGGACAACCACAACTTGCTTTACAGGGGCTGCTGGGCTGCTACCACAAACACATGCACACACCACTCTTAAGGGAAAGTGGGAGCTATCTGATCCCTGCTTCTTTTGTCACAATGAAAGGAGCCCACAACCTCAACAGCACCACAAATCAACATCATGTGAAGAATCTTGTTTGTGATATGACCACAATAAATTAAGCCTTGGACTTAATTGCAAACAATATTTAAAGGCTCTACTTCTGGTCTTTATTCCAGGTTCTTATGATGGGGGAGCCCTTCTTCAATTGTCAGATTGGTTTTGTGGGCTGCCGGGCACTGTGCCTAAAGGGCATAATGGGAGTACGGGATTTTGAAGAAAACATGAACCGAAGTGATGAGGTACAATCAGCCTGAAAAATGAAAGAAAAGTGAGAGAAAAATAAGAAAAAGCTTGATTCAGAAAGATTAAGAAAAAGAGATCACTTACACCCGTGTCTAGTGCAACCTTTATTTCTCCCAAGAGCTTTCATAAAGAAGTAGAGATTCGGTCTGGTTTGTTTATAAAAGTATGTGATTGACCTACCTCTTTATAATTCAGCAAAATGTTCTGGAGTATTTGCTGCATACATCACTGTGTCAACAAAATTTGCACAATCAGCTTTTCTACAGTATAATAGTTGGGTTGACTTAATTGAAATTAATATAGTTCAATAAATATTTAATTTACTGTGTAACCTGTTTGGTTATAATTGGTACTATATTTCTCAGTTTTATTGCTAACTAGGTTTTTACATACAAGGAATTTCTTGTTTTATTTTACAATTACCAGGTATATTTAATAAAGGCACATATATATACCTGTAATCTTGTATCTGATAAGATTTTTTTCTAGCTTTGAAATCGTCCTCATTATTTAAATGTTTCTTAAATTTCTCTATATTCTTCAGAACAGTCAAGAAAAGGGCAGGACTTAATGTAAAAAAAAAACATATCAATTATTAGGTTTAAGTTTATTTACAATCAATAGGCTGACACTTTCTAATATTATATTCACTTACTTCATATCTGTCTCTGTAGTACCTCTCATATTTTCTTTTATCTGTGTCTCTTTAGGATGCAGTGTTTTTCATCTGTGGGGACAGTCTCAACAGTAAAGGAATGACATATCTTACCAACTCTCTGTTTGACTACCGCAGTCCGGAGAACAACGGCGTTAGGGCAGAGTTCATCCTGGACACTGCTAATCACAAGGTCTCAGTAAGATTAGATGGATTGTGGACTATTCAGTGTCAAAGACCTAAATAATTTTGTAAGACAAATTAGGATTTTTATTTTGGAAGTATATTTATTTGGTTGAAAACAAGCAAAGGCACTAACATACAAAGGCTGTTTGCCTTTGCACTTAAAATACAATATTTTGACCTATTTAAAAATATCTGTACATAATTTTAAGTAATTTCTCCAAATAATTCTAATTTCTATCACTACCACTTTGATTATCTCTATCAGTCACCCAACTGCTGACTGCACTAAAGGGCTATTACAGACATCTAAGTAGTAGTGTTAAAGCCATTATTCCTGATAACTCTCAGCTTCCTTTATCAGCCATCGCGGCTCTAGTGTTGACTCTGCTAGAAATGTTCATGACCCTCAGTGAAGCAATTGTTTGGACATCCATCCATCTATCCATACTTGAGAGCCTGAGAGTTAAAGGCTTTAGTGTCAGTTCACCAGCAGTTTTGAAACCGCCAATGGCTTTAATCCAAAAGCTTGCCAGAGCCATTAGAGATCACCTAATAAATATAACTCATTTACCTGCCTCTCTGATAAGGCTCTATTGAAATCTTTGTTTAGAACTAGTGGCTAAGTCTGGGGAGGGGTTTTAAGTGTGCAAGGGGCCACTCTCATTATCGGTCTCTCTCCCTCTCCCCCTTCTGTTTTTCAAATAAATTAACAATATGCAACTAGGTCTATTGTTTTACTTATATAGATATTATTTGTCTTTAATAATCTCAAATAAATAGCTTGCTGTAGATAGGTGGAGCACACTGCTTTGGTATTTAGTATTATTAAAACCTAACAGATTTGTGTGTCCTCCCTGTGTTATGTGACTTGTATAGGGTGCTCTTCCTTTTTACTGTCCAGAGGGGAAAAAGTAATTTTTCTAACACAATATTATTGCTGGAAAACCTAAGTTAAAAGTGCTTTAGTATTTTCTTTACTTTTATATTTTGTTTACTGGTAAGCACTAGATTACACTGACACTTTTATAAGGTGTTCCTTTCTCTGTCAATAATAAATATTTTCATAACATTTCACAATTTTAGAATGAGAGTATAAAACATATTTTTAGTCAGTTTGGATTTCTTATAAAAAAAATGTTATCTCTTAGTAGATAAGATGCATATTTCCAGTGGCATATATCCAACCACCAATTGAAGGAGGAAACTTTCACTTGCTTTTATCAATAGCCTCTACTTAATAAAAATCAGGCTTGTTATTTAGTACATTACGTCCTTGTGTTCTGTAACGTATTGAAAGTTATACTAATTTATACACTTTTATTTCTGTCCTCGTGCTTTGATAAATTATCTCTTTCTATTTGGACTCTTTGCATGTAGTATTAGTATACAAATGCAGTATCACTGATTCTATTGGCCTGTTAAAACAAAAAAGACATCCAACTAAGTAGATCAACTCCATAATAACACTTTTTTTTTTATTGGTGACATCGTCTCCACTAAGACCCCAGTCACTGCCACTCGTGAAGGCTATCAGCTTGTTTGCTCCCTCACTGCTGAATGTTTACTGAACTCTACTTTTGTTTGACAGGAGACCTACACAGAGATAGCTGGCATGCAGCGCTTTGGTGCTTTCTACATGGATTATCTCTACACAATGGAGAACAGCAGTAGCAAAGGTATTGTCTAATTCATTCCTTCTTACAGGTGTGCTGTTGAGTCAAATTATCTCTCTCTTCTTTCTTTTCCTTTGTGTTCTGTAATGTAACTTTTTCTCCATGTTTTTTCTCTTCTCTGCCTTGCTCACTTTTTGTATATCTTTATATTCTCTATGCCTTTACATCTCTTCATTTTGTCTCTTTCTCCCTCCTCTTTTTCCTCTTCTCTGTCAAACAAGTCCCCTGGAGACTTGAAGAAAGAGCTTGTCTTGTTTGAGGCACAGCCACCTGGTTCTTGACCCTACTTGTCCTCACTCTCACCTCAAACTTACCTGGAGGGCAACTGTCAGAAGTGTTTAGTCTGCACTGACACGTGTTTGAGTTTCTTTCTCCCCACTGCTTTTTGAAACACTGTTTTCCCTGTCTCCCTACCTGTAAGCTCTTGAGAAAGTGAATAGACCCCTCTTGCCTAATTAGGTGTCACTCTTGCAGGTAGAAGCCTTAAGATGTGCAGGATTTCTCATTCCTCGGCTGCGGCACTCACGAATGTTTATTCACGTCTGAAAGATCTGAAGTCCCATTAAGAGATAAAGCGATCTCCTTTCATTTGAAAATGTTATATTTGGCTGACAACTGTCTCTGTACTTTAGTGTGATTGTTTCATTTTAATGTTGATGAAAAGCTATGGCAGTGACACCTGACATGCACAAGTTCTAAGATTAAAAAAACAAGCATGCATAGCAGCTTAATGAAAAAAATACAATGCCTCATTGTAACTAATGGTAGAATAGGACAGTTTTATGGCAGTAAGGTCAGCATGCTTCTTGGAGTGGAAATGACCATTTACTTTGATGATTACTTTAGGCAACCATCTCTGATACGGGAGCTTCAGAAAATATTGGGACCATTACAGTTTGTGTAATGGTACAAATAGCCATATTTGCCAATCAGTGTATCTGTAATGAAAAATGAAGGCCCTTTGGCCTTTTTAGCTTTAGTTTAATAGTTTAATAGTTTAATAACCTTGCGCTGATCTATTTCTGACCACATTATTTTACTACAGAGAGTTCACTGGAATTCATGGGTTATTTTTTTTTCCTGATATGCTGTATGAAATTTGGGACATTATATACACAGGTGTGTATCCAATCAATTTAGGTAGCCACAGGTGGACATTTAAATTTTAAATACTCAAAATTTGTGTTTGTCTTTAGGTGTAAGTATAGGTTGAGGTTTATTGATTTTAAATGGATAAATCTAAAACAATAAAATACAGAAAAACCAAGTCACTGTGAAACCACTAGATTAAAAATAACACAGATTTGTTTGAATTCATATAATGAAATAAACATAATTTGATCTAGTAGGAGTTCAATGCCACCTGCGTTTCTGTGCCTTTCTTTTTTTTGCTTTCATTTTGTTCCTCTCTCCCTATACGGCTTTCTGACTAGGCTATTGTTTCCTCTTGCTGTCAGCTACAGATAACAATCTAAATTAAAAAAAAATATATTGATACCATCATCCTGAGCTGTCAAAGTCATTTCTGACAGCAGGATAAATGTCAGTCTGTTCTCGTGTGGGACGGCTGTTGTTACCCTTGACAGTTGGAATGCTTCTCGTCTGTCAGTGTTTCTCTTCTTCTGAGACACGGACCAGATCCAGTGTCGACCAAACAAATTAGTCTCCATTGCCACGGGACTAACATAAACTCAGAGTCAACCGAAATACTAACCAACCCAGGTCACTCTCACCATTGACTTCACATTAGGGAAAGCTGCACACTAAACTTTTTAAAATCTTGGGAAATGGAGACACTTTTGAATCATCCAAATCCTGGCTAATTTCAGTCCCCTCATCAGTCCACTGATCGTTCTAACTGCAGCCATATGGTTGATATTAGGTCTAATTCATTGCAGCCAAATCTTACTGAAGAAGGGAAGGGGAAGTGGCATTGCCCGTTGCCCTTTATAAATCTCCAAAATTCAGCGGGAGTTTGACCCTTATCCCCAAGTTGTTTCAGTCCAAAAAAAAAAAGAAAAAAAAAGTGAAACTCAAAAGTGTGAGCTTTAAGAATGTTCAGTGAAGTGGTGGAATGTAATGGGAATAAAGCAAGTTGTGACCCTTCGTCCTCTTCCTCCCTCACTGCCATTCACCCACCCCCTTCTTTTATTTTTAATTTCTCCCTTTTTATTGCCGGGAAGCGGAGTCTTTTAAGCAGACCTCTGGAACAGGGGCCTGCTATGAATGAAGGGACAGCTGTGTGAGAGAAGTGGACATTTGGAATATTCATCATTCCAGTGGCTCATGGCTATGTGAGCTGCTCCCTGCTGCTGCATTACAGCACTGTCACCTTTGTTGTACTTGTATGAAACGTGATGCTAAAGGGGCAATGTTGTTGCCCTAATTTGTGTATATGTGGTAGATGTATATGTACTGTACTTACACTTTACAAATTTATAGTCAGTGTTAAATTTACTCACCGACCAGCATACACTGTGTTTTTGTTTGTAGACTCTCAGGACTTCTCAGCATCAATTACAGAGGAGGTGATACCTGCTGTTCAAGAGACATCCATAAAGAGGCTGGTGGTGGGACCTTTGGACGTCAGGCTGCACAGCAGTGCTGTCCACCGCATCCTCAAGATGGTCACATGTGCTATGGATCATGAGTATGAACCCTATTGCAAAGCACAGCAAGGTCAGATATGGCATAACATTTAGTCAGTTACTGTTTACTAACTAATAGTACAGTAGTGGAGCTAACTAACTCTTTAATGCTGCCTTTAAAGACTTTTCATCTCTTCTCTGTTTTTCTATATTCTATTCTGCCATGGATCAGTAACTGCAACAGTTTGCACATTACAGTATCATCATCACATTGTTATTTCCTTCCACAGGCCATCTTTCAACACACAGCTGTACATGAAAGTAGTGACCTTTTGAAACACATGAGGGAGGTTAAGCTAAACACCTTTGTTAGTGATCGTCCCTGCACAGCTATTGATGAGCTCATCTCTGGGATGTTGTGAAAGAACATGGAATGCGTGTCTGTGTGTAATATCTCTAGCAATAACTCTCATTTTTGCGAAATGATAACATCCGTAAGTTTCGGTTGTTTCAGCATCTGCGATAGATAATAGATGATGGTGTAATTACTATAGAGCATCTGACTAAAGCTCGGGAGGTCAGTGTGTTCCTTCCTGTTTCTATAAGTGTCTTTGCTCTCTGGCATTTTCTGGAAAAGGGCCGGTATAGACCCCTGGGGTGCGATTGAGAAATTGAGAGTAGATAAAAGAGGAAACAAATGTAGCTATTGCAGAGGGAATGATAAAATAACACATGCCTTTTTCCTAAGCCCTCCACTCCTCTCCTCCCACATAAATTATTAATTATTTTATGTTTAATCTGCAAACTACTTTGGTGGCAACTGGGGCCAGTTACCATGACAAGAGTTCACTTTGGCCTGTTCTCTAGGAGTTATCTGGCTTTGCTCATCTGGCTGTCCCAAATAATAGGGCACAACAAGGTTGCTTCTGTGAAGCCTGTTTTTTCCCATACAGCTACAAGCATGCTCATATGAGAGAGGTGGAATTAATTAGAAACGGCACCCATAGGACCTTGAATGAAATACCAGACTTATTGTAGTAAGTAATGAAATTGTGATGTGATAAAGCAAGTGATATATTCTGCACTGTGAACTGTAAAATTGTCAGATAATTGGATAAGAAGCTATAGAAAGTAGAAATATATTCCACATATTAAAGTAAGGCTGAGGTTTAACTGTACATAAAAATATTATATTAATATAGGTCTTATTGAATGACCATTACACAATATCTGAAAAACATTCTGAATAACTGAATGGTCCCCCCCCCCAAAAAAAAAATTCAATTTCTGCTGCCAGAAAAGTAGTTAATGCCTGATAATGTTAATTTATAATGATGGAGATATTTTTGTGAAATATAGCCTGTAATATATCCCCTGTTTTACTCACCATGTAATTATTAGCAATGGCTTGAGAAGAATTAGTTTCTGTCACCAAACTAGCTGTAAATAGATGCTAGATTGGATGGCTACTCCACATTCTGCATCAAATAGAGTATTTTTAATGCAGACTAGAAAATGCTTTCCAATTACAATGACAATTGGATTTATTAACATAAGAATTAAGGTACAAGCAAATGGGTATTTAGCACATAACAAATCCAACAGTGATTATTCTTAAGAGATTTAAGACTGAGTACTAATCTCCGGAAGTATCTTCCAAATAAGTAAATGTACAACAAACAAAAAAGATATCTGTTGAGTAGGACTGAAAAATATGTTCTGTTTAGAGAAATATTTTTATTCATACTCACTTTATTTTATTTACAACTGTGTGGTTTAAGTAGTGTCATAATGTACATAATTGTGTCCCTGTGTACCGTGTGAGCTGCTTGTTTGTTATAATTTAAATGCCGGGTTACTGGGTCTTGACTTGACCCTGGCATATGATTAGATCGGATATGGTTCCAGTTTCAGATGAACGTGATGCAGGCTGAGCGGTAGGCAAAAAAGCAAAACAGCTTTGGGATCAGGTTCTGAGCCCACCTTAGAGCTGGGAATGTAGCCCAGCAAAACCTTTACTGAGCTGAAACAAGCTTTGTCCTGGGAGCAGAGCCAGAGTCGTTGAGTGTCAAAGGGCTCAGGTTTTGGTACACCTCAGGGTCTGGACATGGTGTAATTGTTTAGTGTTCTGGTACTCTTTACATTGGTGAGGACTGGCCTATGTTCCATGTTGACTTGGTTGCCTTCAATTACTGCTCGTTTAAATACTCATAGTTCATAAACAAAGCTACTGGGAAACAGCCACTGTAATGAATATCTCTTGAATTTGCCAGTACTTTTATAGTGCAGGTTTATTTTATTTAGTATATGAGGTGGTGGTTTTTGTTGGAAGAGGCCTTTTCATTGTTTTAATTCTGCAGGCAAAGAGGAGAAACGCCTACTCAAGGAAATTGGGGTGCTTTACAGCTAACCTCTTAAAAAGTCTTTAGACCTCAATTCCAAATGTGTATGGCCTTTCCCATTCCCTCCCCTTACTTCAAACCGTACACCCTAGGTTTCATAGTCATGGAACCTGCGGTGTACAGGTTTAAAACAAAGGGAAACCAGTTTTTTCAATTTCATGTGATTCTGCTCTGTGCTTTTTTCACACCTTTTGTACTATGTGTTATTGTTCTAAAGCTAACATATTTCTTTTTGTTGTGTGATTATCTCTGTAGAAATTGTTGAGGAAAACCACGGTCCAGCTACTCCAGAAGTGATATCAAGCTTTGAGGAATTCATCCCCACCAGACTCACTTGTCTCACTCTGCTTCAAGTCTCAGTCACCTTCTCCATGGCGGAATTTAACCTCCTTCACACATTAATGCCTGTGATAATGGGGCACAAGGTAATGATTATACCTATTATAGTAATAAATTGAATACATTAAATGATAAGCACATTATTATTAGTTAGGGGGATCTCATTGTATTCTATAGGTTTTGTCCAGTTCATATTAATTTGGAAGAATCCCTATTTTCTGTCTTTAAGGTCATAATTAAAAGATATAGCCCAAACAGTGAATCATCAATTTAAGCATATATGACACATTAGGTAGTTCAGGGTGACTTTGGACTCCAACTAAAACATTATGTGTTGGTTGTTGGTTGTATTATGGTTTTTAATCCTCTTCTACGCTTCTATATGTAAAGTAAATGTTATTATACTGGTAGCTTGCAATTATGTCAAATATGTTCTCTTCTCATCTGTTCTGTTCCATATTTTGAATGTCTCAGGCTGCACCAGGACCAGTCAACATACCACCATTTCAGCCAGTGCGTCCTCTACCTTCTGTGCGGTTCCAAGTGGAGAGGGTAAATGTTGAACACTCAGTTCCCATGTATGCAGCAGAGCTGATCAGCGCAGTCAGCAGTCTCAGCCAGCCTTCCGACAACCTACTACATCACTGCTATGCACATCTCTACCTCAAGGTGAGCAGGATAAAATTCCACCCCGCAGTACTAATCCAGACTAAGAAAACATCCTCTTCTCCCATTTAAAAAATTCTAGCTTTCCTTTCTATGTATCCTGCTAAGAGAGTAATTTCTAGGTAGCCCTATCCCACATCTGTACCTGGCTTTTCCAGCCCGGTCAGTCAGATCTCTTGATCTTTTACACTAACCATATGTGAGGTGCTACCAAAACAAATTAGTCATAAGGTCCAATATTCTATATCCCAGTTACGGTTTACTTCAGTTCTCATATTTATCAACACCTTCTCAATTTACCTGGTATAGAAAAGCTAAACAGGGTATGTTGTCATTTTTAAGTTGTGCTACGTGTTTTCTGCCTAATGTTTTGTTTTTAATTTTATTTTACTATTCTGCTGTTTAATACAGTCAGGGGCATTGCTGAGCAGACGTAACAGTGGACTTTCTGTCTCTTTCTGTACTGATATACAGTATGTGCTTACTGTTTTCCAGAATATTAGTTTTTTTTTTTACGTTCCCACATACAGTGAAGTCTAGTGGCCACTTGGGTTTTGCATTTGGAACAATTTTGTTAAATTTCTGTCCTGTACATACTATGGACGTATGATGGTATACATAATGTATATTTTTAGGGATTCAAATTTTTTTTTTCTTTCTTTCGTAAAGAGATCATAATAACAATTCTAACAATGCCTGCTCTGTGCCAAAGTGTAAAGTTTGAGTGTAGTGTGCTAGTGTGCTTTTTAGCGGTTCTGGTGTTTAGTAGTAGTGTCTAATATTATTTATTTATTTATTGAAAAAATCATTGCAGTTCAGGAATTTTTGATTTTGAATTATTTGATTAATTATTTGCTTAAATAAACAGTCGGCTAGAATATCTACAGCAAAATGTTTTTTTCTCACTTGCCTTTGAAATGTATCTAAATAAACTACAATAAAAAAGAGTGTACTGTTAGAGCTTTAAATGTAACTAATCTACTCTTTAGGAAGCCTTGATAACAGATCTGGAGTAATCTGGGGTTGCCTAGCTGGGTCTGGTATGATCTGGCTGTGTTTTTTTAAGGCAGGATGTTTGCTGGACATCATGCTGGTAGTACTTATCACAGGGTCACTGCAGGGTTAACGGTCAACTGGTCAGTTGCAAAGGATCATTCTGACCAATCACCTGATCAGCATTTGTATCTGCTAAGGTACTAATTCTACCACTGGATTTTAGCAAAGGGGATTGTGACAGGGTGAAGGTCTTTCTGGCCACAGTTCACCCAATTCAGGAAGTAATTTCAAACAGGTATAAACTGAGGCTTATCTTAATCTGTGTTTTATTGACACTTGCTGTCAGAGCTAAGGTGTCTGTCTTGTGAGTAGCAGTTAGCTATTGTTTGACTTTTCCATGGTTGTACACAAGAAGTCAGAGTAAAGCCGTTTGCACAGCAAGCAGCCAGTGAAGTAAATAGACCTGCCTATAATTAAAAACTTAGGCTATCTGCATAACTACACATCTGAGGCAGCTAAACGGCAAGAATTTGAACATCTGACATCTGAACCCAAGCATGCAAAGTTTTTTGAAAAGGTTTTTATTTTTTCTGCATCCATATCCACAGTCACACACTTTTACACAATTCCATTTGATGCTGTCTAAAATTCCATGTGTGCAGACCAGTCATGCTACTAAAAATACATTCCCATTTTACTTTTGTCCAATTTTTTCTGTGACCTGCTCTGAGCCATTTCCACAACCAAGACTTTCATTTGCAGGAAATGAATGACTACAGCTCCGTGCAAATACTGTACAGCAGCTGCATGTGGGACACCTGGGACCAGCCATTATCAGCTACATTCAACATTAAATTAAATACAAAATACATTACTATTACTCTACGCTGTAACAGAAATATTTAAATCTTGCTTTGTTTCTATGGTGATCAGGCTGACCCATATAAAGTGTGTTCAAAAAACTGTGTTTCTTCATTTTTTGCTCCCAATAGACCTAGTCAGTAATATTTTTCTTACTATTACTGAATGTATCTATATACGCTTATTTGTAGAAAATGTTATTTTGAAAACTCCAGTATGTGTACAGCTTCTAGTAAATTTCACACAGTACTTCAGCCAGACAGAGTGAGATAAACACTTGGTAGCGTCACACTGCAGCGGTTATGTCACTTCTATCATGTAATCAGGTCTGCCAGTTATCATCAAAACTATCCCAGAATAAACTTGCAAATGTCTGTAGTTGCCTAATGTACATACAGCATACAGAACTTTTCTTGACAGCTCAGCGTCAGGATATTTCTAACAATTTCTCTCCGACTGTAAGAAGGATTTGATGACAGCTGTAAAGAAGGACTATAACAAAAGCCAGGGCCTGTAAGAGCACAGGTTTCAGTCAGTCACAGCTTTGCTGTAGACAATAGGGTCAATAGAATGCATCTGTGTTTAATGATATGAAGTCATTTAGAGCTGACATGTTTTATTTTTTTCATATGCATCTAGTAAATGATTTGATCTACATAATGCTGAGTCCACTCTTCTGTCTCCTCTTTCTTCCCTGTGTCCCTCTTCCTTCCACTATCTCTTTCTGTCCCCCTTTCTTTACAGGTGTTTGGGTTCCAAGCAGGCTTGACGTGCAATGACAGTACAGGGGGCTTTCTGCCTCTCATCCCCATCATCCCTTCCTTTAGCACTGCGCTCTATGGGAAACTGATACAGATGCCTTCATACTGGTGAGTTTGTAGCACTTGTTTTATAGGTGGAATATGAAGTATGTATGGAGACAGCCAGTCCTCTTTGTGAACTTAATTCTTATTCTTAGCCCATCTGTATTGTAATTGAATTTTAAAGCAAGTTGAGAGGGTTGGGTTGTGGTATTTGAAGTGAAGCCCAATCCGGCAATATTAATTTCACACTTACTTTGTCACATTTTGCTAGCTCAGTCTGTAACATTCAGTTCAGGTCTTGGCAACTGTATGCTGCATATGCTGTTTAGTGAACTGATATAGTTTGATTCCTTGTATGTGGAACAGTTTAGTAAGGCCACAACAGAAAACCTGATCCAGATCCACAGGAGAAAATGTTTTCAGAGTGTTTGGTTCAAGTAAAAGCCTCATATGTTTGAGCTTATGTTGCATCCTAAGGCAGCCTCCAAAAATGATTTCAGTGTACAGATAGTTTACAATGCTGTGCAGAAAAGCATTTTAGGCTCTGTACCTACTGTATTTTGTTAGATGCAGTGTAATATAAGTGATGCAATGTAATGCAGTGTCCAAGGTAATTACTGAGCTCATGTCAACCTATCCAAATTATTTCTTGAAAAAGTCACTCACATGATATTGATGCAGTTACTATTCTGTTGTGTGATGACTAAAAGAACTCAAGAAAAGGTTAGGTCAGTTTTGGAAAGGTTAAGGTGTGTGCCACCTGTGTGCTTGGGGGTGTTTATGTTCATGCTTGGCTATCTGTATACAGTGTGGTCAACTGTGTGTTTTTATATGTGCTGTCACGCACATGTTTGCACTTTATGAAGTGGATTGTAGCTCCTTGTAGGCAGCTCTTTGCAGGCAAAGGGTATTTAAAATGATGAATAAGACACTTTTTCAGTGATAGGTGGGGAAAACACAGTCATTGGGTAAAAACTACAACAATTTTTCAAGTGGCTTGAAATCCAAGCAGGGGGAAATAAGCCAATGCTGTCTAAGTTAAAAAAGTGTATTGCTATATCCCTATCCTTGTACCAGACAGAGTATGAGTTATTGGGGGATATCCTCTGAGAGGAGGACAAGAAAGGGAAGCAGAGGAATAAGAGTGTCTGAAGGTGAAGCAGCTGGACAAAATGAGAATTTGAAACATGTATAAATGGACAAGAAATTGGTCTAGGGACTTTAAATGTTGGATTTGTCAAATTAAGTTAAAATTAAATATAATGGAAAATAACAAGAAATAGGGGGAAGACCTGCACAAACAGTAAATGTGAAGATTTGAGATTTTTATTCTATATGGAATATATAGAAGAGAAAGTGTACATGGAGGAGAATGGAAATGAAGAGAATATGTTCGGAAGATGGATGAGAAAAGGTATAAGGAAGGAAAAAAGGAAAACTGTTATAGATGCTGAATTATGTGGTTTACATTTTGGATCTGTGTATGAAGTGTATTGAAAATGTTGAAACCATGGTCTTGTACAGATTATCTCTATTGCACATATTCCATTATGTACATAATTCCTCCTGTGTGTTAATATTAATAATCAATGGCCTTGATGAGCTATGAGGTTAATAAGTGGGCCTCTGTAAAGAATGAATGATTAACCTCTGTCTGTCTTTAATCTGGCCTACTCAAATGGCTTTCTAGCACTATTTGTTTATATAATTGACACATACAGATGTGTTGGAAAAACAAATCTCCATCTTTCACACTTTTCACAACACTGTGTTCACTAATTTTCATCTGGAGAACTTTAATGCCAGACACAGGGAGACACCCTGTGCCTTCTCTCACACACCTTGCAGCCAGTGCAAGTACCTTTTTAAAGCAGAAAACCTGGGTGCAAGAACTAGTTTAAGGACTAATGTTCCCCCATTAGTTTAGATTTAAACATGTCAAAGAGCTGCAGATGGTGTTTTTTTTAGCCCTTTCTCCAATCACCCTGCATTAACTGTACAGCAGTTAGCTGGCCACGTAGTGAACCACAAGACCTTTATTCAGAGTGATGTGTGACTGTGTGTGTATAGACATTACCAATTTCCCCGAACTCTGTTTCTAATCAGGAACTACTAGCTGCTTTTCTTTTTAAATCACACACACTCCTAACCCCTATCTCTAATAGTGGATTCAGATGTTACAGTAAATGGATATTATTTTTCTTTTTGACAATCACTAGATGTTTCTGATCTCCAGAGAACCTTCCACATCAATGCCCTCCCATTGCTACTCTTTCAGCATGGACTAACATCTAGAAATAACAGACGGCCTCTCTACTTGACGGATTAAGAAAGTGATGTTATTCTTAGTTGTATGTAAGTCTTTGATGGAGTATAGTATATACACATTCAGTAACAGTATGCACCAAGAGCCTTTATCTTAGTGTAATGTGAACAGATTACATTTCATGATGGCATTGTATACTTATGTCAAAATATGTAATATAAAAGATAATTATTCTCTCCTTAACAGAATTAGTACCTCTTCATCTCATTTTCCTTATCTTGTTTCTCACTCTTGGACAGGGTAGGACCATTTACACATTTTCTAATTGTGGCTTCCTGTATATGCAAATGGGGCATGTGTGTTCTGAATCATTTTGCACTTTAAGTGACTCATATTTCACACAAACAATCATCTTACTTCCTAACAGTAAAATGTTAATTAATATTCCCTGATGGTTTACTTCTGGACAGTGAACAAACAAATTGACAGAGAAGTAGAGACAGTGGCTATGACATATATTTGTTGTGTGACAAGCAGAACTGACAGTAGGTGAATAGTAATGAATTGATTTTTTTCGTATTGCACCAATGTCCTCTGCAGAAATTAGCTGCTTCGGTTTTAATCTGTGTGTAGATGGTAATAAAAGAAGAATGAAAGATGAATGAAAGAAAATTTTTACTATATTACTTATCACTTTTTATTTGACAGACTGTATGACAGATGTACAGTCAGACAGTTCCTTTTCCGAAATTGAAAGCTGAGCCCTAGAGTGAGACATGGGGTCACTAGAGCTGCCAAAAGATGTACTCCACCAGGTGGTAGCATTTAATTTCACTGTATTGATGTTTGTTTTGGAACTGCTCCTTAGTGATGACGTAACTTCAATAACACCTCTCTCCAAGATGTTATGTTCTCTCAGCAGGCACTGAGCACAGCTGTACAAGCTTTTGAGGTTTAAGGAAATATGAACGAAAGTGGGTAGCACAAGACCTTAGTAAAGGTGCAGGAAACACAGGATGAGAGACACAACAGTCGGAGATAGTGAGAAAGTGGTGTGAGAAAACGTTTCAGCTGCTTTCGGGCATCGGTATTTTGTTATGTAGTTTCCTGGATCAGCTTTTCCATTCCCACTGTAAAAGGTAGCTTTGGATTTGTGTCCCTCTGGACTCTGTATTAAAAGGGAATTTTGACTGACAGAACAGAAGGAAATCTTGGAGTAGGAAAGTACAGAAAGTGATGTCATATGCACACATTGTACACCCTCCCCACCCTCTCCTCTCACACAGGCATCCATGCACACATATATGACTGCCAGGTGATCATGAGGGATTTGGAGAAGCACTGGGCGTCTGTGAAGATTCAGCATCTCTCCTGATGAGTTGGCCCACAGTGTATACTGTAGCTCATGTTTCCTTCAGTCTTACCACAAGGCTTCCACTTCTCACAGTTGGCAACAAGAGGCCACTGGCCTTGATCTTCTGCCTGCCAGTCTTGGCTTTTACAGGGCATTTTATAATGTGTGTAGGACCTTGGATGTGATTAGCCTGAAATGTCTTTGTTTCCTTCGTTATAAGCAAAATGAAACTTTAAGACAGGGTAATTACCCCAGAGCAATTGCAGACTCTGACCTTGTGGTTCCCATAGTACATTTAAAAAAATATCACTCTACAACAGAACAGCCAGACCAATAGGCAGTAGATTTTCATGCTAGAGTTGTCTAGGGTGGCTTTTGCTGGCTTTCTACCAACATTCCCCAAATGCCCCTCTAAGGTCACCTTAGTCCACTTCCAATGTCTTAACTTCATGGCCTTAATTTTAATTGCATTCAATTTTGTAAAGTAATTTGCAAACATAATAAGCATTACATATAGGACAATACACAAACATTTGAAAAGTGTTGTCTTGATGTCCTCAGTGTCACAGAGTGACACTCTGGGTGTAGGCATCACTGTGGTTAATAAGTAAGTGCAGGTGAGTGTTTGCTGTTGTTAAAGAGTAAGCCTTGGTCCACTTGATCACTGTCAGTAGATCTTATGTTGGGGTGTTGAAATCACATCAGCATCACAAACTCTGAAGAACAAAATACTGTGTTATTCATCCAAAATTATATTAATGTTAATGTTTTTAGATAGTAAACATAAATTACTGCAGCAAGATAATGACTGTTTACTTCCATATAAATAAAATGAAGCCCGATTCCTTAGAAAAATCATGAAACACAGGTAATGAGGGAATAAGTTTACATGTACTTAAGTACATGTACAGTAGTTACTGTAAATCGGTGTATAGAATAATCTGATTTCGTCTGGACCTCAGACTTATTTGGGAAACATGGCTCACAAATATTAACTATATAATGACTTTAGCAGAGCTCTGCATATGTGTTTCTCTAAATCCTGTTTATGTAAACCAGGTTTCTCATTTACATGTCACTTCAAGAAATCAGGTTACTGGAGACAGCTGTAACTGTTAGGTTACTTACTTGCATATAAACACATTGACCTCTGTCTTTATAGTATACACTACTATACTAAAAACACATATAAACACATTGACTGTCTCTCCTTGTGCTTTGTGCCCAAGCAGGCATTTGGTTAGCAAAAAACCAAAGTCCTCAGAAATAAGCTTTGATTCCCAGTGAATTAAAGTGTGACTGAGCAGCATCAGGCTGTACTTATCCCTAATGAAAGGCAGTAGATGGGGCCGCAACTTGACATGGAACCTCTATTGGTCTGGCTGTTAAACTTGTTATCCCAGATAAAATCAATGCCTGTAGAGAAAAAAGTACGTGGGAAAAAGGTGGTTGTAGGGAGGGAATGTCAGCAGTGGCACCTGCATTGATATCCCAAAAACCTAACCTAACTCAGACACACCATATAATATTCCTTGTGCATGGCCCACCTGACAGCAACAGTATATGGAGGCAGGCCAAGGCCGGGGCCCACCAACCAACAAACCAGCAGCAGCCCAGTGTGGCTTGTTGCATTGCAGACCATAATTCAGCCCCACACTAGTCTTTATGTGGCATTTTTAGCAGCCCCTGTTCTGTGCTTAGCTATTTCTGAGGGGATAATTTCTTAACGCATGTGGCATTACAGGTGCATGTTACATAGCCACAAAACTGACTTGCCTTGCAAATGTTTCTGAATAGAAAAGAATGTTAGTTTTCCCTTGATATCTAATTACTGGTCTGTCTCTATTACAATATCAATGGTTAGTTAAGTTTTTAGCACAACCTGTAAGATTTTTATGTGAAGTTGAGAAGTCCATTACTTTGTCTGGACCAGTAGGCTATGCCCTTGTGATTTATGAATGCTGCTTTAGGCATTGGAGGAATGACTTTCCTGGTGAGATTATAATGCCTCATTACTCCTGTTCATAGTTAGTCATAGCAAGCTGCTCCTGGTCTATGTCTCCAAGCACAGCCAAAAACAGGAGGACAAATGCTTCTGTGTCCTTCGGTAGTGAGCCATAACAACTTTACCAAATGTGAACAATATTCACTGGCGTGGTTGTTACATTTGTTTACTAGCCATTTTAGCAGGTAGTGTCATTAACAAGATTTTGACCAATGAAAACTGTTTTGACTTATGGAGTTGCTTAATGTAAAGGGTTTTTATTCTTTGAGTGCACATTTGTTTAACCTAACAGAGATCTTTTGAATGACATTACACTCACAGATTCTCTATCAAATATTGTGCTTAGATCATTGCAGATCAATTATTTATCTTACTCATCAAGGTCTTACCGAGAAATCTGTGTGCACAGGGTGAAAGTTACAAAGAGCTGGGTAATTGTAGGTAATTGAATGACCTTAAATCAGTGCATAGTCGCTGTGGTTATGCTCGGCTGTGAGTTGTGGTTCAGATGCCATAAGAGCAGTGGAGAATTTTGTTGAAAAAAAGGAGCATATGAACAAGGTCTTCCCCTGTTCTTGAAGACACGTTTATGTTTTCAGGAAGGAAATGTTTTCACATGATGAAGCTGACTGTATGTGGGCACATTGCAAAAAGTAGGAGTTATGTATTAACAGGTGTGTATTAAAAGCTTGAATTGGCATATGATGTAATATTGTTCCACTTTTTACTCTGAAGTACAGGAGTCCAAGGTAGAACTTCCATTTTTTGTGTGTCTATAAAGTATTTTAGCCAACATTGGAGTAAGGATTTCATCACCTCTACATCTGGTGTCGGACAGTTTTATTTAGTTTTATGGCTGCCAGAGATCAATGGACATATTGAGGAGCTTCATATTAAGGAAATGGCATCAGCAAATGCAAAGCTTGTGCTCTGAGCCAATAATGTCATAGTTTTGACTGACTTCAGCCTTTCTTTTTCTTAACTGGAGAATGACAGTTTGGGATGGATAACTGTTGTCCCAATTGTCATTTGGTTGCTTAAATCAACGTAAATTATAATTTATTGCTAAAGTTTTATATTAAAGGTTGAATATTTATTGAAATGTAACCATACGATGAGACGTATATGAAGGCGCTGGGCAATGTCAATATTGTGTAATCAGGGGTAGCTGTAGATGTTTTCATTTCACTGAAATGCTTAAATTAGCCATTTGAAGAAACTGAAGCTTAAGGGAGGGAAAACAGTGGGAAATAGGGAAGGGTAGGTGGATTATCAGCTCTGAGTGGATTATCATCCACTGTGGTGTGCATTCCAGTGTTCCAGAGTCCTCCCCACACATCCTTAGTACTGCTCTGTTGTTTCCAACAAACCTTCCCATCCAATTTCAGCTGTTCAATGAAAAATGCACCATTGGTATTACGCAAAGAAAACATGGGTACCACCGTTTTTTAAAAAAACACCCAATTATTATAATGTAAGTTTCATATATAACCAGACAACATGGGGGTTGATAACTTACTGCAGTCTGTATTTTTTTTCTAAAGGCCATCTGCGTTAAGGTCAAAGGCCTTGGGAGAATACTACTGAAGACATGTTATCTGCATTATAAAAATGGACAGCCAGTGCTTTCGTTGAGTGTGGCTTTTCTTGTTGTGACAACAGAGTGTATGAGCCTGCAACAAAGTCTGAAAATATAAATGTGACATTAGGTCTGTAGTCTCTGGACAGAAGTCTCCTGTCTCTGTTTGCCCTTATAAGGAACCACATTTTGTCCACAGCTGGACACATTGGGTAGAGGCAGGAAGCTACGCGCACACACACAGATGCACTATTATACACACTTATACACAGGCCTCTTGATGTGTTTTCCTTTAACGCCTGATGAACCACGTCATTGCCATTTTCTCGCTTTGCGTTCTGCAGCTGTCTGCACAACTTGATTAAAACATTTCTTTTAGTAATCCTTGTGTAATGAAGCCCTCTCTTGAGAATGTATATCGTGTGTGTGCGCGCCCGTGTGCACGCGTGTGTGTGCGCCTGTGTGTGAAGTTGTGCACACATGTGTCATGGGTAGTCCAGATGGGGAAAGTCCTGTATGTGTTAGTGAGAGAGGAGAGGTGGAGTGTTGCTGTCTATGGAGAGTTTGGGCTGTCCAGACTAATGATTGATTGAGAAATGCACACATGGAACACCTTTGATCCTGGGGAACCACAAAACTCTGAGCTGTGGCCACAAATACAGTCCCTGTCTCCTCAGAAGGAATGCACATTCTCAACTGTGTATTGATTTTTCAAAGTACTGTCACTTGTCAGTGGTCAAGTGTAATCAGTGTCTGCTGGAAAGATTGCCTTAACACAACCTAAACCACATTTGGGAAATCCTCTTTATGTATCACTTTTCTTCTTTACTTGTCAGATTTCAATCAGATTCAAGACACTAGAGACAAGTCGTAATGATTGCCGTAAGTCATTTATGGCTGCTGTTGGAAAAACGCATTTGCTAACTTTTCTATACCAGAGGCTCAACTGCAGCTCCAGTTACATTTCCCATCAAGCCAATGACATAGACCATTTACAGTCAATGAATCAAATTACTTAATTGAATATTACTCTATGAGGACATATAATAAATGAGTTAGAGGTGCATTTGCTTTTTCTCCATCTTCAATTACCTTAGAGTTTCTTTTCTTTGTTTTTTTTTTCTTTTTCTTTTATGTTTTGGTTTTACTTCAATCTAATTGACATGCAGGTGGTAAAATGACAAACTTTGCCATCCCCAGTGTTCAAGTGTTCAGTGTGAAGTGCATGCATGATTTATAATGTTCATTTGGAGGCTTTGCAAGACACTGTAGTGAGTCTTTTGTAGTGGGATAAAAGAGGGGACTTGAGAGCAGCCCATAATTCACTCTGGTTATTTTCAAGAGGGGTCAGTGACCTTGGCTTGGAGAGACGGGGAATTCTGCAGTACTTCAAATCAGACCAGCACCATAAGGTACAAGCTGTCAGTCTTGCCTTTCCTCCTTGTTTGGAATGACTCCTGCTAAATATTGGAAAACAATAGCACCAGGGGTTTTTGTTAACTTTTTCATTTGGGGAATGTTTGTATTTGTTCCTTGGTTTGGGTGTGACAGTGAATGATTTGTAAAAACTTCAGATAACTTATCACTGGTTGACAGTGGCTATCTGTTGCATCTATCAGACAAATATGTCGCCACATAATGAATTACATTGACATTAATGTGGACTTTGTAAATAGGTAGAACAAATAAAGGGAAAGTAGCACATTGTGAGGATTGTCAAAATTGATTGACTGTCTTGTTGACTTCTTGTTTCTTCTACTGCCTTGAATCAAGTCTGTTTTCTTTTCTGTACTTCCACTAACTTTTAGCAGTTTACTAGAGCAGCATGTGCTAGGTCATGTTGCATTTCCCATTTAACTCCAATTATAGACAAAGTCCACCTGCGTAAAAAAAATGTGCCTTCCTCTTTCTCCGGGGTGCTCTGGTGAACCAATGGACTCAATGTCTGTTGTTTGTGTCACTGTATTTTGGAAAGAATGAGGGAACTGGTTTTTGGTACTGTACAGGATATGAGTAATAACCAAAATGAATATTTTGGAAGCTGCAAGCAGGTTCCATGCTTGTGTTCTGGGACACTGTGTAAACCATTAGGAATTTGCTGAACACTTTTGGCCCTGCAGCTCAGGAATTATAGTTTAGTTTTTTTGCTCGCTTTCTCAGTAATGTCATCTGTCAGACGATCTGAACTAATGCCAATATATCCAAATTTCTACACAATGCTGGACATCTACATTTACGCATAACTGACAGACCTGTATACACACAGACACACACCTCAACCAGCATTCATCATTTACCTTACATTAATTTTTGTTCCGTAAAAATACAAGCAACAACCTATCAATTCTGCGGTTGTTGAGTTTGCACTGGAGCTTTTCCATGACTTAATGAGACTCGCCATGTTAGGTATTATTTGAAGTGGAGAATAAGATATGACCTGCAAGGTTGCAATCTCTAGTCTTCTCTTGCCTTCGCTTGCCTTTTTTTCCTCATTGTTGTTCCTTCATCCCTCATTCATGTTCAGTTTACAGTAAGTTACATACATAGTAATTTCAGGCAGTAGTATTGGCAGCTAGTTTTAATTGTTCCCCTTGCAAGTTGTTAGATGATCAGGCCCCTCATTAGTATTGCTGATCATTCTCTAGCCGACCAACTTGCAATTTGCTCTCACTGGTTTGTATATTTATTAGGAACTCCATTAGCTTCTTCAGTAGTGGTTGCTACTCATTCTGGAGCCCACACTTTCAGAATACATTCTTATAAAAACATAATCCAGACCCGCTAAATGGATCTGTGGTTGCTTCATCTCAACAACTGGAGGACTTGAAAAATCTGCTGCTACTTCCTGCTATGCACCTTCAGATGTCTTGTAGGCTTAGTGTGTCAGAGCTTTTCTGGCAGCACGCTGTATATCAACAGCATATTAGGCAGGTGGTCATAATGTTTTGTCTAATGTTTTGTTTATGTACAGTACATAGTTGGATGTTATCTGTCTGTACAGGTATGTGCATTCATGTGTATGTGTGTGGCCTTTGTAAGCAACGTTCAGAGCCCTTTAGCAGGAGCTCCAGCTGTAATTGTCTAAATATAGTTATGACCACAGTGGATCTCAGCTATTATGAAATGAAAGGAGTTTGGTACAGACTATGGCTGCAGCTATCTATTATTATAGTAACATACAGTATTCTATTAATTATTCCAGTGATTAATCGACTAATTGAATAAGAAATTATTTTATTTTATTAAAGAGCAGCAGTAAATATACAAAAAAGTCTAAAATTAACAACTAATTTGTTTTTATATTTGTATATTTGCATTGCTTAAATTGCAGACTGCAAATACTGCAAAGATTGCAGTAATTTATTTGTCAAATTAAGTGAAATTTTGTGCATTTTAGAGGCCATTTTATATTCTGGGTTTCTAAGAAACCTATTTCAAAAATTGAAATACTAATATTAATAAATAAATAATCAGTTTTGAATTGTACAACTTTACATTGAGAACTGCAAGTTTCAGTCTAACTACAGTTCAGGCGTAACATCAGCCTTTACTGTCTTCTTGGAGGCTTTGTGACATTTAGGAGGCAAAAATGAGTGGACAGGAAGGTTGGAACAAGAATCAACAGAGACCACAGTTCTGCATGGATCCAGTTTTGCAAACATAACACAAAAAACTCAGTACCTGACTGGTCTATTAATTGTATTCTCTATATCTCTATTTCTGTATGCTAACATTAATTAAACTTATTCCATGAAGTAATTTACTTTAAAACTCATCCAGGCTGTGACTGTTTATAAACAGGACTTTCACACCGTCCTGTCTGAGGATACTGTCACTTTAAGACGTGCAACACAATCTCAGTTTGTGGAAGCAAAGTGACACAGAAAAAAACGATGTTGTGCTGATCATCTGTCCACAACTCGTAGTTATACCAGTTATCAACTACATTCTGTATTATTATGTGCAAGTTAATAAAAGGAGTCTCTTCATCTCATTTATCTCATCTGCTATCTGCTAGTAAATTTTACCTTTTCACATTCATATGTATTTAGGTTAGTTATCAGTTATGTAAAGTTTGGAGGTAACTTGCAGGATACCAACCGTGTACAGGCCTCATACAATTTCATCACATTTTTCTTCTATGAGCTTTTACAAAGGCAACATGTTCATAAGAATAGAGATCTGGATATGAGGCCTAATGTTGTTTACATACACCAGAGAAAATCGAAACGCCTCATTTTTCATAGCTCTTGACTAATATGATTTTCTCACATATTCCTGGTGGCCTCCATGTTTTAATAAAATAAGTTATTGACTTGAAGGACTAATGTGAGGTCAGAGACTGCCTGTTCAATGAGGACTGATGTTCAAGCCAACAACCTGATTTCTTAAATTATGAGTCAGGATCTCAAATGGGTTGTGGACCCAATTCTGATAGGTCTCCATTTTATAAGAGCAGAAGTATGCTTTAATGAGTTTTCCCTGGGCTAGAGACTCTCTAATATGGAATTTACTTTTTGTAGCAGTAAATTAAACTTCTGTTATTTGCTCCATGCATGTTTCACATTGTGTGATACAGTACATGTCTGTGTGTAATAATCTTATACTGCTGTAATGCTGCAGGTATTAGTACGACTATTTTTACCTCTTGAAAACTTTTGTTTTGTTCACAGCCTGTGGTAACAGTGAAAGAGATGCTTGCCAGAAAGCTGTTTACCATGTTGCAGCAAGAAAGTATAACTGTGCCAGCTACTTAATGAAAACCCACGAGTGTCTGGCTGTCTTCACGTTTAGCATTCTCAAAACACCCTAATGAGAGTTTCTGCTTCTCATTTAGCTCCAAGATTCAAGTTGCTGTTCGCAAAGAATTGGGCATAATATAATAAAAACAGGTGCATAATTAAAGTTTTAGGCGACCACATGCACATGACAGCACCCCTGAAATGCTATAAACACTGGAATAAGCCAACAAACTTTCATCCCTTGCCAGTTCTTCTATTGAAGTGGCTTTGCAGGCACATTTGCTTTGCATCTGGGGACATTGCTGCTGCTGGGTCCCCTTCACTTTCTTTTGTTCAGCAGTGATATCTAACTGCATACACACACACAAGAATGTACGCATTTAAACACACATAGATTTGATGGATGTCTTACTGTATAGTATGCAGCAGTAGTAATTTTTAATAGGAGAGAAGCATGACATTGCATGGTTCACCATGGTGCCAAATGCACCACATTGCCAAGGAATTCTAGAAGTGTCAAGGTAAACTCATTGACCTTGTCAGGTTTTTCTCCCATTGCCTTTATTTTTCCTTTTTCTCCTAATCTC
Organism: Helostoma temminkii; assembly: GCA_900302695.1. Classification (NCBI taxonomy): domain Eukaryota; kingdom Metazoa; phylum Chordata; class Actinopteri; order Anabantiformes; family Helostomatidae; genus Helostoma; species Helostoma temminkii. Next base: position 32,560 of record OMLM01012081.1, read on the forward strand.
ACTTTATGAATCTCTCACTTTATCATAGTACTGCTCCCTGAGACGACAGGCGGTTAAAAACTCTTGCCCTGCCTGCGTGCAGCTAACAGTTCTTGTCACACTGCTGAACCACCCAGGAGCAAAAGAAAGATACAGAGAAAGGAGGGTAACAGGGGATTTAAACGATTGCAGAGCTGCTGCGCAGTGGGAGAGACCTTGTGACATATCCCACACTCTGAACTGCGATCAGACTAGCACACCAGAGTGGATATGGATTAATTGAACTGTGATTCTTGTTCATGATGCACTGCAGCCATCTCTGAAATTAGTCCATTTTCTCTGCATTACAATATGAATTCAAGCGAGCATATGATCCTGCCACTGCACCTATCCCACTTACTGTTAGCTGATCACTTTGTGTCCTCGAAAATCCAACCCAAGAGTCCCACAAGTTTTTAGAACAGGAAAGCTGAAAGCAGGAGTAGGACCAAAGAGGCTTGTTTTGGAGTGTTTACTTGAGACTTCTTGGGAGTAAGGGAGAGACAAGAAGATGAAAGATATTGATCAAAAGTCATGATAATGATAGCCGCTCCATCATCACTAGGTATAAGGCATGCATTGATGATGATGTTTCTGCGGTACAGAGAAGTGCATTTGCATGTGTGTCTGTATGAATGAATAATTAGAGAGTGAATAGGGAGAAAAAGTAGTGAGACAAACATTAAAAAGGAGGAAATAAAGAAAAATGGAAAAAAGTGAGTGTGTGTGTCAGATGATGGATGAGAGTATGTTGAACTGAGGTTCTGATGGACATGAGCCTGGAGGACTCCATCTGAATGTGCTGTTACCTCATCCCCCTGAACACTCAACTCATCAGCTTGTCATACACATACGCTCACACAAACTCTCTCCCTCCACACTCTTGGAGACAGATGAAATGTTAAATGTGTGGAGATTCCTTTCAGGGTAAGATTTCTGGGCTGTACATCTCTTCACATAAATCATCATCACAGTTTTGACGGAGGGGAGAGAAGGGTCGGCGGCAAACTACACCTACCCGCCAAGTAACTAAGGAAAGCTTGGCTTGCACTTAGTACTTCTTCAATTTGCTGTTGGAATGTGGTTCTACCTATTTGGCCCTTTGTGCTATCAATGAGCTGTTTTATATTGCGATGTGATATTGATGGATTTGTGGAAGTTGTGAACCATTGGTTTCCACTGGTATCTATTTCATTCAGTAAATGTTAGCACTTATGTGCAACTCCCCATTCTCTCATTTATTATTGTCACTGTATCCCGAAACACTCTGTGTCTCTCCCTCATCTGCACTTTACTGTGCTCTATCTAACCTCTTTTTATCTTTGTCTGTTGTCTCTCTGTTGCAGGAGCAAATGGTCTTCAGTCCCCACTACAGAGGTTATTTTTGAGCTTCCCCACTTCACTATACAGGCCACAAGGGCCCAGACACTTTTGCTCCAAGTGATTTGTCAGAGCTGGACCCACAGCATGATCAATGGAGCCCCAGTGACACTCAGCGAAAGCCTCCTCAATGAGGTGTACAAAGCTCGAGGTAAACAACACTCTTTTATGAATTGTACTGAGCCTCTCTATTTTTAGACAGCAAACCCTTATTTACAATAATCTACTTTTATGAATGTCTTAGTTTCTTATGCTTCATTAGTAGCATAAGGACCATCTGACAACAAACCTAATCAACACAGAGCGCGACACAAATTCAACTTTGCTTGTACTCTATGTAATAAGGATTTGATAAATGTGTTTCTTATTTTGCATGTGTGTGTGCACAGAAGACAGACAGGTGATTACTGTACTATAGGTGTGCGAAGAGAAAGGGATCCAGTTCATCCCAGAAGAGTAGAGGCTTTTTCCAGTGCATGTGTTTGTAATTGCGTATCAAGGCCATGGGCTTTTTTTCAGTTGTTTTTGTAACACAATTGTTATTGTGGGGTAACAATTATATTTCTCCAATGGCAACTCACTCATTTGACAAAATAAAAAAAAATACCCACACAGAAGATTAATGTGTCCTTTAGCAGCTTACACTGTATTTTAGTCATGAGTAGTCGGTCACAAAGATGAAACTCCCTTTGCTCATCTGGTCTCCTTTATACTATTGTTTTAGATCGTCATCATTGCAGCTGATTTATTGAAATTGCTTTACTCTCATAAAGTTTATTTACTGCCCTTGGTTTGTTTAGTTCTATATAGACTAAAGCTTGTTTCTCAGTACCAGTAAATTTTCAAGAAATATACAGTATATGGAACTTGTTACAGCTTAAAGGAATTAGACTCTCTTATGAAAAGCTTCATGGTTATTTCTCAGGGCACAAGCCATCATGTGCCACACTATCATTCTCTTAAAACAAGTCACAATTAAAGTAGTTATCACGTACTATGCTGCAGATCCTTAACAATCATACACTTTGATGCAAAGATATACAGGGATAAAGATAAAATTGACTTTGGTACTGCACCTGCAGCCAAGAGCAAATCAATTCTAAAACAGTTTTACACCTCATGTCGCCCAGGATGTCTTAATGGTCAAAAAATTATTTTTGCCCCTTGTTAAAGAAAAGGAGGGGAGCCTTAGTTCAATAAAACAGTAGCGTTTCTCATGACGGTAGCATCTGGACAGTCCTCTGGAGGGCCAGGGATTTTCCAACTCATTAGGATCACGTTGTTTGGTATGCCGTCAACATTCTCCCTTAGCCAAGCCAGCCAAGCTACCTTCTTCAATGTTGTGGAGCCGCCAAAATTTATGAAACTGGTCTCCCGTGGAGTGAAGTCAAATATTCCTCTCCTCTCTCTGCCTTTCTCTTGGAACAGGGCTTGACTAGCAACACAGAAACATTTGCACATCTGGTTTGTGTGCTGGCAGGTTAGAAAAAGAGCAGTGGGGGAAACAGTTTTTAAGGCCAGAGAGTGAAGGGGAATGGGTGATGTGTTGTTTAAGTATATTAGTGGGTAAAAACTCATTTCTTTGATATAACCAAATATGGTTAGTACTGGAATTGCTTTTGAGATTGTGATGACACTCATAATCCTTAGCCTTCCCAACAACTCTCAGTCTTTGGTGTGATAGACAGTCAGTGCATTTACATGCATTTAAGTAACCGTGTTACAATCAGTAAGATGATTTGTTAGCTGTCATGTGAATGGGAAACCTGGTTTCGGGGAAGAAGATTAGAGAAACCTGATTTCCCCAGGTAGATTTTTTTTATAGAACACGGATTACTATATAGTATAACTTTACACTATAACCGGTTTTCTAAAGGCAAAGGCTGTAGATACTCTCTACTCAAATAGCTGAAAGGACCTCCTGAATAATGGGGGGAAATCACTACACAGAGCATGATGGTGCCTCATTTTTAAACCAAGTCCACCCTAAGACCCACAAAAATTGAAAGCAAGACAAACAGCCCTGTAGATGTCTAAATAAGTCACTTTTCATCAGGTATTTCTTTATTTTAGTCACTTTGCGCTGTGGAATGGTGCTCTGGTGTGTCTGCATTTCTCCCTCTCAGCTCTGTTAGTTCTCCTGACACCAACACATGTCAAGAAGCAGTCTCCTCTGTCTCTACTGTCTCTATGCAGTTATAATCTGTGAACCATGCTTTCAAAGTAAGTCCAAGCTAGAGGAGAAATCTGATTACTCTTGCATGTATACTAAAAATTTCCAGTAAGCAGCTTTCGTAACTGCATGTAAACTTGTTTCCTGGTTTATTGGTTTGGGTTAAGGTTGTTGCCATATTTTCCATTTAGAGCTAGCATCTTCCATATAATATTACTGAAAATCAACAACTAATTAAAATAGAATCTGACTTGGTGCAAGTTCAGTAACTCATCACACAATTCCTTCTTCCTTAGTCCACAAATTTTATTAATAGGGCAGTAACTTCCAAAATTGCCACCAGTAAACATAATAAAGGGTTTAAATTATGTCACTAAAATCTTAATGTCTCTATGTATCTGATGACTGATATGTGGACTTTAGTGTTAAACAGCTGGTCATATTTGGCCCTCTCTGCATTGAAAGTGTTTGCAGTCTTAGCAGTGGCTGCATTGAGAGATTTGCCTACTAGCAGTGATCAAGCCATTGCCAGGACAGGGCTGACACACGTGCTCACATTTCAAGGCTAAATGCTTAACAAAAGCTATTCTCTTTGAACATGTTCCTTTTTCATTCTTTTAGGAATTCCTCTTCCTTTTACTCTTTTGATGTTACACGATATTTCAATAGTAGAAGGTGTTTCATATCGAGGTGTAGCTGATAACACAAATGGACAATATTCTTTGCGTGGGAGCCATTTTTGTAGTTTTTGAAGATTTTATTCCCTGTCTAAAAACAATTCTGCAGTTTAGCGAGGGGAAAACAAAGAAAAAACTCACATCAGTTCTGATGTCAAGACACTGCAAGATTGAAAATGCAGAAAGGTAATTGGTGAAATTAGATTAAAAAACTGTCAAGAGAGGATTTATAAGAGTTGGACCACTGCACTGCTCAGTGACAGTAGTACAGCAGTAACACAGCAAGCAGCTTATCTGACAAAACCTAGGAAGCCCAGAGACAAATGACTGAAATCAGAAAGGAAACTGTAAAATCTTACTTTCCTTGAGAATCATACCGTCATGCAACAGGCTTGTCAGTTTCAGCCTGTTGCATGACATCTTGCTTTTTCAAACTACTGTCTATAGGACAGCTTTGATGTCCAACAGTGCCTTAGTGAGCTTGTGCAGACAAATCCAGATATTTCTATGGCAAGACATTATTCCAGGATTGAAGCTCACACGAGTATTGTATTTTATGGATGAGCGCCATAATAAAAATTTGTCCTACTTTATTTGTGTGGTTAAAGTCTAAAGATGGTCCATAGGGAGGTGTGATTGAGCACACATCAGTACATTCATCATTACAGTATGTGTTCCCCAACACAGCCTGCAAAGCCTCTCATTATGAATGACTACCTTTTTTCAGGTGGGTCAGGTGGGTACCTTTTTTCCGGGTGCCTTTGGTAGTCCCATTTTTGTTTTTCCACTTTTGCTGTTGCCTTTTCTTTTCATCTTTTTTTCTGTTATGCCAACTTTAATCTGTCACTCCTCAGTTTGAATTAATTGTTCAAGCTATGTCATTTTTCTTCCTCAAATCCTGTTAATTTTTTTTTTTTTCTTTTGTTGTTATCAGTGATCATTTTGTCTCTCCTTTCCTAGGGTTATACTTCTGGGATGTTTCTGTGGTTTGCAGTAGCAGCCAGTAACACAGTAGAGAGGAGCCAGTAATTCCTACCTACCAATGCTACTAGCCACTGCTACCCCCATATTTGGCAAAAGACTGACCACAGTGGCCTTGGACACACTTCTTGATTCTACTGTGTTACTGTACAGTTTGTTGTGCATAAGTACGGTGATTTGGTGTAGCTACCCCTGTATGTTAAGATTGTATACCTTTCCCTAATCTTCAAAGAATAAGACAATGGTATAAACAGTTTTATACCTCTTAATGCTCCAAAGAGCACAGTTGTCTTAAAAATTGTAAATGGAAGGAGCCTGGAACCACCAGGACTCTTCCTAGAGTTGGCTGTCTGGCCAAACCGAGTAACCAAGAAAGAAGGTCCTTGGTTTGGGTGGTCACCAAGAATCCAACGCCCCATCCAATAGAGATTTAGAGGGATGGGGGAACCTTCCATTGATGGCCATCTCAGCAGCACTGTATGAACAGAAGCAATTTCTGAGTAAAAATCATGACAGCATGCTTGGAGTTTGCCAAATTCCATTTAAAGGGCCAAGAAAGGAGGGGGAAAGATATTGTCTGGTCTAATGAGACAAAACTTGGCTTTGCAGGCAAGACGTTAAGCTTTGGACATTGACACAAAGCATACGGCATCACTGTCACTGACTTTCTTAGCAATAGACTAAAAAGGCCATAGGATATCTGTTACCGTCACTTTTTCATTCACTCTGATGGAACTTTAGGCTTTGCTCACACAAACTTGTAATGCAACACAGGGGTTTGGTGGGGTTGTTGTTTCACCCACTGATGAGACAATCTCAAGTTTAACGGCAGAAATACAGAAAAAAAGTTTCAAACTAATCCACCAGGAAAGCATGCTTGCATGTATGTGATTTGCCAGTTACCTTGCTGAGTGACGTCAAGCTACATTGCAGTAAAAGTTGAATCAGAGCCACTTTTTTCTCCACAGGATGCCGCTGGCATCTGCCTTGTTGAATTGAATGAAAAGGACTGGATTTTTTCACATCTGTTGAAACTGTCTGAATGTGGATGATCTGTTTTTATTTAACTAGTTAAAACTTTCTAAAAACACATTTTTACCTTGTCATTGTAACTTATTCAGTTTAGACTGATGGGGTAAAATGTTTTATAGTTAAAGCTGTATATAGCACCTTTTATTCCCAGGCAGTTGGTGCTTTACATTGAATAACACAACATAAAAACAGGAAAATGGTGATGAATAAAAACACAATTTAAAGCTAGCAGAACTAGGATCAGGTGAACTTCAAGTCTATGAAGCGTTACATTTTCAGAAGGCAGATTTCAGTAGTAGGCACAGTTGCTTTTATCTTGCTTTGTGTTACCCACGGGCCTACTACTGTACTAGACCAGTACCCAGTGTTCTGTGTTACTAATATTATGAAAGTTCGGGAATCTGGAAAAGAGTAGTTTAGTTTTGCTTTGTTTTGTTTTTGATAACTTTTCTTGATCTTGAGGTCACTGATAACATGAGACTAAAAAGGAAAATACATTTACATTTAGTGATTTTATACAAATCAATTTACAAGTGACGTACAAGCAAAGCAAAAATCTAAGTCAAGGAGAAAAACATTAAAGCAATTAAAGAAAATTACTATCAAAAGAAGTGTTTGATGAGGTATAAGTGCAAGAAAAACTTTCTCAAAAAAAGGCCTTTTTGGTAGTGTATTTAAATGCATAGAAAATTGCGCAAAAGTTCAGTTTTCAGCTGTTTTTTGAATATTGGGTGTGATGCTGCAGACCGTGCAGAGTTTGGTAGCTTATTTCCACATTGTGGGACCACAAAGCTGAAGAGCTTTGCATGGGCTCATTTGTTTTGTGATGGGACCACAAGATGCAGTGGGCAGGGGGGATTATAGACCTGAATGAGGGAGCTGACATGAGGAGTCAGAGCTTTAAACTTGATGCAGCAGCTATAGGAAGAAAGTGCAGAGATCAGAGAACGCTGGTATCCCCATCAATAAGTCATTGCAGTAATCAGTTGGGTTGTATATTACGAAAGGTAGGGTGTTGTGTAGGGTAAATCTGCATGACCTAGAGACAGAGGAGATGTGGTCTGTAAAAAAAGTTGGTTGTCAGTGATGATCCCCAGGTTTCTGGCAGACTCAGTGGGGAAAATCACTTAAAGACCTGGTGTTGATCTGATGTTGTGTTGTATTAAAGGTGTAGCTGGGAAGACTAGAACTTCTGTCTTGGGGAGATTGAGCTGAAGATGTAGATGAAGATGTCTTTCCCTCATCCAAGCAGAGATGTCAGACAGGAAGTGAAATTATTTTTGGTTTCTTTCCATCATTGTGGCAGCAAGAGTCAACTTATCATTAATTCTTTCCTTTATTTGAGCCAGGTTGACCTGTTGATGCCAAGTTGGCAAACAGAAGTGAAGCAGCAGAGTGATAGGCTGAACATAAATTTGGCTTTTCCTTGCCCATTTTAGTGTAGAGGCACCAAAAAAGTACATTTAAATAGGCATAAAACTGGCATTTTCACCGGTGATGGATTCAGCTTTAATGTTGTTACCACAGCTGTTTTTTCTGGCCACAGTACTCTGTGGTGGTCTGGACCAACACAAGGAGGGGGTCTGGTAGAAGCTGGTTGGTGGTGGTCACCAGACGTACTCTAGATGATTGCTGGGTGATATATGAGCTGTGACATAACTTTAGCATGACAGATATAGGGGGAAGAGAACAGAGGAAGAGAGAGTGAACCATATAATGAGCACAATGAAAAATGAAAGCGAAGGAAAATAAAGTGCGAAGGGAAAAGTGACAGAAAAAAGGAAATAAAAACTCAGAATGTGGGGTGGACCTTGGTACCCAGACATAACTGACCATT
>OMLM01012081.1:40677-53511 GCA_900302695.1 Helostoma temminkii
TTTGACACCTAATTGAGTGTCGCACATGTAAAGAGGCATGCATATGCACATATTCATGCCCATCTCTATCATCGGTGTATTCTATTTATAAACAGCATGTGATCCCATCTAAGGCCAGTGATATTGGTAATTTGTTTGAATATACTGAGCCTGTGCTCTCATTGCATAGCAACTAGAAGTATGTTGATAGTAATGGTGGAGTCATTATCATTCTGAAGTATTTTGCATTTACAAGTACTCCCTGTACTCTCAAGTACAAGTACTCTCCCTACACATGCAATAGGGAAGTGGTAAAGAGAAATAGAGAAACAAGTGGGAAAAAAAGACCAAAGACTCATAATGGTTATGGTCCAGAACCTTACTTATTTATTTCACACTTTGCTATTGCTTTGAAAACAAGTGCAGTGTTTTAGAAGAAGATGTCAACAATATTTTTAATGCATTTTTGCACTGCATTAAACGTCTGCTCCTGTCATGGCCAGCAGTTCACATCCCTGTGATCTAACTGCCCCGGGGAGCACGGATCTGACGCAAATCCCCCTGTGATACTGTTGCATAAGTATTGTAATAGCCTGTGTTATTGGAGGGGGAAAATTATCCAATGTCATGTCACTTTGTCACCTCCATGAGCTTATCCCTGCGATGTTATGCATTTAATGTTCTCTGCAGGTTTACCTTGTCAGATATTAGGCCCAACACTATTGACATTATTTTGGTACTCCTTTCACTTCACAAGACCCTTGTTCTTTGTCCGCGGTTGGTACAAATGTCAGTAAACTGATGGGAGGCTTAATAAAAAGCCTGAGATGTCTGTTTCAATCTGGCCTGGTCTCTCATTCAAATATCCATACTTCTTTGAAGAGGTAACTTACTGGTTTCAGAGAAAATTCTGCCTGTCTACTTGTCTGCTTCACAGATTGACATCAAGGAAGGGAGAAAGCAGGAGAAAAAGGAACGGAGGAGGACTTTTTTTATCTATACACAACCTTATTTCTGACATTAAAAACACATTGTGTCAGCATCAGAGAACCGATAAATAAATCTTGGATGGAACTTGAGACGGTTCTTGTCAATGAAAACTTCAATGAGCTACAGACGGCCCTCGCTCCACTCCTGGCAGACTGTGATGATGTTTTAAGTCAATCCAGACTCAGGCCTTCCTCTTTTCTTTTGCCTTCCTTAAGCTCTCTGTTCTTTCTCTGTCACTCTATTCAGTCCAGAGCTAATTAGAGTGGAGTCAATGCAGAACACAACTGAAGTGCTGTCTTACATCACGTTCATAGCTGACGATCGGTATCTGTCCTGATTCTGGCTTTTTTTTTTATGGATCAGCATATACTATAATAAAGCAGATTAAAATCACTGAACATTAGAGTCTGTAAATGTGAAAAGTAATTTAGGCACAGCAGCGAGTGAATTCAGACACTAAAGTTGGAAAAATGCCTGAATTCACTAAACTGACATAACTTTTCATTGGCAAATTGCAGCATACAGAATATTCACAGTAGTGTAACAGATCTGAAACTGAGACTGAAAATGTAATACAAGTGTCCATGGTCTTGTGTCTTGAAAATGGGTAAGGGATATTAAAGCATATATATATATAGCACTGCATAATAAATATGGAAAATGGTTAATTTGATATTGTGTAATACATTCATGTACTCATAGAGCAAAACCGAATGTACTGTTAGTAGAATGGGCTTTTAAAACAGTCATGGCAAACTGAATTAAATACTAAGGCCCGAATCAATTTAAGCTCCAAATAAATCTGTTTGCATTTATGTTGTAGTAGCGACTGCATAGCCCCCGTCCCATCGAAAGGTAGCAAGTAGTGCCGACTGAGCACATAGCTCCACATCAGAAGGCCATAAATTTTCACTGTAACTCTCATTGAAGTGCCTTAGCAGCACCAAAATCCTAGTGAGTTCTTGGCTACCACCACACACAGACACATTGAGACTCTGCAAAGCTAAGACATAAATATTGATCTCAGTGGATTATTGATAAACAAGAAGGCTCTGCTCAGTTCTTTCTTTAATACTCTTCCATAAGGCAAATGGAGAAAAAGGGAGAAAGCCTGAGAAAATGTGCAAGTGTGACTTATAGACCCACAGATCTTTAGACCGAGAGAAAGAGATCCAGAGTTACATTTCAGTGATGGAGCGGCTGGTTTAGTGTCATTAGCTGCGGTCTGTAGTTTCAAGCATCTCTCTCATGGTGGAACCACACTGGCATTCCATCCTGGCTGCTACTTCAAAGCTAGTATGCCCTTGTTTCTTATGCTAACCAAATTTGTCAGGACGGCATTAGGCTGGGGATATGGGGATTGAGAGGCAGACCCGCTCATCCAGAACTGTGTTTTAATGGCCTATCTCACCACTGAGTAATTGTCTCCTTGCAAGTAGCAATGCAGGAATCCTGTGCACAGCTCTCTATCACATGTGTTGCTCACTTTTCTCTTATGCACTCATCTCCTTCAGTTGTTCTATAACTCTTTCAGTCAACCCCTCCACCACTGTCTTCTAAAACCCGCTGCCTAGGCCCATTAGTGTTGGCCAAATTGCTTCCGCATGAAGACTTCTTAATTGCGGTAATTCGGTGGCAGAGAACCACAGTTTGAATGTGAGGAGAACATGTGTCACTGCTTTAGTGGGCAGACAGAAAGACAGGCGGCACCTGGAGGGGATGGTAATCATGAAAATTAGACCCCCAGTCTCCACTACCACCAGCACTTTCACCCCATCACTGTCCTTATACTATGGCCATTATAGGCATCAAGCACCAGTTGCACATCCACATGGAAATGTATAGTGGAAGCTGCATGACTGGTCTTTCTCATGAGAAAAAACATTTCTCTGTGTGTCTGTGTCTGCATGCGTATTCTGTTCATCCAGCTGTTCTTTTCATAGTCACTTCAGTTTATCTAAAGACAGCGGTTGCTATTACCTGAAATGTGAAATGTATCTCTTCATGTGTGCAAGGGAACATTTCCTGTAGTGGCCATACCTCATACTAAGTCAGGACACCAATACACTCTCTGCTTTCATTTGTTGACTGCAGGCTTTTTTCTCAGTTAGTCAGGCTGAAGGATAATATAGCATCATATATAGATATTTTTATGAAAATACCACATACAGTCTGACTTTAAACATAATGAATTTCTACTGTACTACTGAAGTGATCTTCATGTTGTTTTTATGGTCTGTATCCATAGTCTTAGATACACAAATTGGACTTGCATTTCAGATGCCCATAGCCAGACCGGTTTGTCCTGTTCTCAGTATTAACTGCAGGACAAACCTTGTCTGTTTTCCTTTCCTACTCTGTGTGTGCGTGTGTCTGTATTTTTGCTGCATGTTCGTACTGGGCCATGTGCCAGCAGGCCTCCTGCTCTTACTTACGAATTCTACTTCAGCCCCTCCTGACTTGGGAGAGACAGTTATTGTTTCTGCATCAGCACTTAAAGGCTCAGCTGGCTGCTTTCGGTCTGCCCAACTTGTCTATATCTACCTCTTTCTCTGTCAGCCCCCTTGCTGCTGTGGGCCCACTGCCAGGACTGGGACTTTTAGTACTTTAGGTTCTCTTTCCTTCTCAGTCTGTCTTTGCTTCTCCACGTGTCCATTAGGGTTAGGCGATAGCGTGCATCCTCTTGTGAATCAATCATCATCACATGTAAAACTGATTGCTAAATGCACTGATATGTGTTAAGGACTGTTTTTTGGAAAAGTAGTGATACTCTTTACTTACGTCTGTAATGTGGCTCTGTGGTTTGGAAGTGTAATAAGTTGAATCAAAACACAGACAATGGCTAATTTAGCATAAGTCATCTTTATTTTCAGTCTACTTCAGCCTTTGATCTGAGGTCTGAGAGCATACTGTACAGTAAAAGCTTTTCACACAAAGAGGAGCCCTTCTTCCTTTCCATTCTTCATCTTTTAACATTCAAGTGTTCCCATGTGAATTTTCTGGCTTATTAGAAACATTTTTTAATGGCATCAAAACTGAAAAGGTTTTCTTCAGTGTGAAGAGATTTCTGAATTTAGGTAAAGGTGGTCTGGTCTATCATTGTAGGCAGACGGCTTCCCCATACCATTTTTTAACGCAGGATGTCAAATGTTCAAAGCACGGTTTCAAATCTGCAGATGTTCTCTACACACACATATGAATGCACATACTGGTATGTAGGAGGTATGCAGAAAGCAGCATCCACATCACATAGTGCCACTTAGGTGTTTTTCATGCTTTTTCAATTATTTCTTTACTGAATTTACACCCTTCCTTCCCCTTGTGTTTCCCCACTCTCCTCAGTGTTCACAATTGCAAATCCAGCTGCCCATGGTTGTCCTCACAGTGTTTGATGGTGTGCCATAGCCTCTGGCCTCTAGCTGTGTGTTTATGTACTCCTTGCACCTGCCCTTCCTTGATGAGTAACAGCACCACACACATTCGCTCAGTCAGTCACTCAGTCACATACAGAAATGCACAAACACACACGTCTGGCTATAGTACACACACAAATGTGTCTCACACACATAAACCAAACTGAATACCACTGTTCAAGCCAAACAAATTACTAACCCTTCCTCTTCCTGTGTACCCCACTTTTTTATAGTCTTAACAGCTGGGCAAAACATTGTCCAGAGCCCACCCCCACACAACAACCACCACCACCACCACAGCAGGTGCACTGTGCCCTTTAGGATATCTGTGTGGGCAAGAGGATATGTTATTGTGATACCCTTATTTCCATTTATCAAAGAGAATAGGGTATAGAGAAGGGCCCCTGTCATGTTCCAGATCAGCTTGCATTTAACATCTCCTTTTCCACAAAGAAATGAAGGACTACACAAACCAGACTGACTGAGTGGTCAGTCAGTCAATGGTGCAATTTTCCCTCAGTACTGTTTTGACAAATAATTTTTTTTAAATTGTCATTGGATTGTATCATTTATTCCCAATTATCATCTGTTCTTTTAGGGGGCATGGATTGTGTATCAACAGAGACACAATAATGTTTTCTAAGCTTGCACATAATGTACAGATGCCACTTTTAAGATTACCAGTATGGGAACCAGCTTTGTTTCCTAGTTTGTAATGTCTAAAAAATTACAAGAGAAATGAGACATAAATCTATACGCTACACTCTGGGCTTATCTTTCAGTTGAATGAGTTTAGGAAGAGCATTTGTGTCTTCTGTGTGTTTGTATGTTGTCTAAACCAGCACACATTTAGCAATGCCGGAGAGGGAGCGAAACAAAATGATTCCACTGGTTTAAGACAGAACATTATGTTGACAAGTGTAAATGTCAGTTGGTGTCAGTGTCATTTGATTAAAATGATTATACTAGGACATACTATATCTGGGGTATGGGTAGGTTATTGTCAGTTACTTAAAACATATTGTGTATAGATATTCAAGCAAGTTTACTACGTCACTGTTAATAGTATCTGGTTCCAGGATGTATAGCTTGAGTTTTGTGAGGAAATGATGGTTGTGGAATGTTTTCAAATAGGTCATATATAGAGCACTTGTTCTATGAACAGAGGACATTGGAAGAGACGCAGGTGATCACAACTACAGAGAGACATGCAGCATTGCTTTATTTGACCTACGGCTATATTAAGTGGCAGGCAGGGAGACAGGAGGAGGATTATAAATGTTCCCATCTTGCATCTGGGCTGATGGTGGGCCTCTCAGAGAGCAGGTGAAGAGGTTGCTGGGTAATTTGTCTAAGGGAGGGAGAGGAGGGAAGTCAGTGGTTAGGGATTTCAGCAATTGCCAGTAATTCCCTTGGTTAAATGTGCAGTGGATTTGGCTACTTTAATCCAACTCTTTTCCATATTGACTGCTGTTTTTCATTAAACTACATTTAAATTAGTAGATTGGGATTAACAACAAAAATGGAATCACCTAAGTAAGTAAACTTTGAACAGCAGTTATTTGAATTTTTTGAGTGATGGTAGGGAAAAAAGAAAAACTTTGGGAGAAAACAGTAGACCTACAGCTAAATAGATAGGAAGCTAAAGAAAAACTCATGTCTATATCTACCCTTTTTCTGATAGCTTCAGTTGCTGTTGCTAAATAATGCAATACCTTACTTACCAGTAGGCAATTGATCCCTAATCTGTATATGTATGTGTTTATATGCAGCATTGTTTCTTTGCTTTTCATTCTGCCTTCCAAACTTGTTTTCTTAAACAAATAACCCCAACTTAAGTCAAAAGGGTTTTGTGGACAAATGCGGCAAATTAAGAGCTATAACCATAAGAGAGGATTTTTTTTTTTTTTTTTAACATGTGGAACAAAATTGTAATATAATTCCCTCAAACAGCTCCAACTCCAGGAATGTAGCATGTGATGAATGGATCCTCCTCTTGTCTCTCAACAGACAGTTTAGCTAGGGATGCACTGATCCAACATTTTCAGTTCTGATAGTGATACCTGGACCATACGTATCTGCTGATACTGATATCATCCAATTGTTGAATGAATAAACTTTAAACCTCACCTTCTGGATGACAATGAAGGCATCAGCTTGGACCTAAACATTACTTTTGACATAGTAAAACATAATGCAACAGATTATCACATAGATAAATGTACTGAAATGTTGTTTATTATCAAGTGTGCATTAGCAGCAACTTGAAACAGCATTCAAAACATATAGTAATCAAAGGTCCTTGAAAACATTTAGTGCAAACAAGAACTCACAATCCAATCTATTCATCAGACATGCATTGGAACCCTGAAAAGATTTACACATTATTCAGGCGAGCTGCATGTGAGAATGATAATACCTGAGTTAGATGGCCTGGAGGTTAAATGGACCTTAATATGATTGAAGAACATGTCAAACTCAAACAAAGCACAACCCTACACACTATTTGGACCTAGTTCTCCTGATCCTGTCCAGAGTTTATTGTATTACAAAGTAACTGCTTGGTCTGAGCTGATATTCGATATTAATATGGGATTGGTGCATCCCTAAGTGTAGCACAGAACTCTCTTAACTCCACAGTATCATTTAGCTATGTGGATATTTCTCTGTCCTCCTGTTACTGTGTGTGTTTGATATAGCCTCTCACTCTAGAAATAATATTGGCATAATATAAGGGTAATTATATCACAGAAACCCCCACTTCCCCTTACCACAATGCAAACTGTTTCATATTGGAAAGATGGCAGATGGAAGATTGTTCCACACTGGCCTGCCACTGAGACAAATAATCATAGAGTGAAGAGCACTTGAGGCTCCTGTGATGTAATGCTTATGTTAGATGATTTGTAGTTAACGCTGGACTACAGTAGATAGCTGTATTATTTTGCTGTATTATTATTTTGGGAAGATATATCCTTTCCATTGGCCTGTTACTCATACGTCTAATACTTCCTCTTATTTAACTTTAGATGTTCTTGCCATCTTGTGCTTTAAAATAAATACCCACACAAAAATGAAAACCACAGAAGCCAGGTGCTCATATAGGTGTATCATTTAGATTGGAGACATGTTTACTTGTGTTCTTTTACAGCTGTGTGGCATATTTATCATTGGAAAAGGGACGACAGGAAGTTAAACCTGGAGTGAACAGAAGCAATCAAAAGTTTTCCTGCCAGTGCTTAGAAAAACATGATGTTGATGTTTAAGAGCACCTGATTTCCTTCAACTCTGGGAGAGAATGAAAGTGAAAGACGGGGGTCAAGAACAATTAAAGGCCAATTAAGTGAAATGAAGCCATAACAGAGATACTCAAACCTGCTGGACTGCATTTCACTTTTCACTATTCTTTTTAAAAATTTCTTTTTTTTTTATTAGGTGTGAAATCTCTGGGCCTGTCTCCGACTCTTGAGGGCTCGGTCCAAAACCTAGAACTGAAGTTCTGCAGCCGTGCGACGGTGAAATGTGCCTCGGGAACTGTGGGAGCTGTAAAAGTGTGCGCCAGGACTCCAGGTGTGTGCAGCTGTGCCCTGTTAAAACTTTACTGCCTGTGTAGGAGGGAGAGAGTGAGACCCACTGGACCCTTCTTTTACTTTAACTTCTTCTTTTACATACTTTGTCTCTCTTCCTCATGCACAGTTTTTAATCTTGCTTTCTTTCCCACTATTGATTCAGTTGCCTCTTTACTCCTGCAATGTTGCCATTAGGTCTTTGATGGCAAAGATGTTATTGGAGCTAATGTCACAGCATTGAGTTCAAAGGTCAAACTTCACACATGATTTTAGGGAGATTAAACGATGTGTTGCAGCTGTCACTATAGAGGTACATAAAAACGGGAGCATGTGTAGTTAATTTTCTTATTGAAAATTAACATCTATAGAGGATTCATAAAATATAGTACAGTGTAACTTCTAAGGTTATTAAATCATTGTTGCACAATTATGCTCATTTGAAGTTTTTCTTGGCTGTTTCATAGTCTGTTTCCATAACATAATAACTATAATAATAATAATAATGTATATTTTTCACAAATTTCACATGCAGTTTTGAAATTTGCTTTTTCGTTAGTCATGAAAGTGATGATCGATAGATTTTAAAGGAGCCATATAATGCTCCGTTTAGGATCTATATTTTATTCTGAGGATACATTGATACAAGATTATATGATTTTCAAGTGACACAACAGGAAATCATGTAGTAATCTTTTTGCAACAGCTCTTCTTACCTTGAGACAAAAAAACTTTTTTGTTTGTTTTGTTTGAATGGTCAGGTTGTGGGATTCTTCCACTGGTCTGAACTAATCCCCAAAATAGTTGTTTGCGAATTGCTGTGAACAAATGAAAACACTACTTTAAATATGTTGCTGGCCTGTAAACTTTGGAATAAAATGTATTTTTCTTCACACCTGAAAAAAGACTATTATTTAGAAAGGCACATAATTATTTCTATTTGCTTGTCCACATGTGAATATTTTTGAATAATTTTGGTAACATTGCAGTTTTTAATATGTAGCTTTACTATATAATTTAACTCTTTTCTCTCAGGCTCAGGAGAGGGGATGAAGGAGAAGCTAGTTCCTCTCATTCAGGGCCCATCTGACACCAAAGAACTCCACCTACGTCGCTGGCTTAGTGAGATCCGCAAGCCTGAATCTTTGCTGGCTCCTGACCTGCTGTCATTTTCTGTTCTGGTCCCTCAGCAAGGGGACGATTGCAGGAACTCAGGTAGAGGCTGTTTGCATCCTATGCTCAGGTTAAATCAGGTTATTTTAATACTTCTCTTTTAAACCTTGATTGGTATTATTGTAGGAAAAAACGCTACTGGTGTGACCAATCACCACCCACGTCTGTCAGTGGATAAAGCAGTCCCCTCTTTATATCCATCTGGGACTCCAAACAGCATTCCTAATTTTTTCACTGTCAAGATGACGTTAGCACTACAGATGGGCTGATGGTTGAGTGGATTTCCACACAACCAGTCATATACACAATTTGCATGGTCTCAGAACATGGAAATCTAGGGTTGGGATTGTAGTATTTGTATTTTCTGACATTTTTTCATTGTTTTCTTGTGGTTGTTTTCTTGTTGTGGCTGATCTGCACCTCTTTTCACCTAGGGTCTAGGTGAGGCTGTGTATAGGTAGCTAGCTACCAGTTTTCTGTTCAGTTTCCATGTCTACCCTCCTCAGGGGAACACGTGTGGTGGCATGGATATGTCTAACCTGGTAATAGATTCACAGTCTCTGAGAAGGATGAATTGCATTTGGGTGTAAACCCTGCCTGGCTTTTGGGCGTAGTGCTGGTCTCAAAGTCAGACAGAGAACTGTCTTTCTATCACCACAATAAAATGAAATTAGCTGACTTCATTTGTCACATACTGGGTGATTAATCTTATTCAGAGGGTGCCATTCAAATATTAATTGTATGATGTATTATGTCCAGTTGATGTTTGAGAGATGATGTAAAGCTAAGGACATCTTATGCTATCAGCACTCTGAAGTGTTTCGCCTCCTGTAGGATTGACAGTGCAAGGTAACCCCAGTTCTCTAAAAACTGAATAAGGTATTTCACAGCAATAGACACCACGAATACCCCCAAATGTTTTCTAGCTCAGTTTCTGGTAGTTCATATTGATCAAATGCAGTAGTAAATGTTGTTCCTCTAATGTCACACAGTGTCCCCTTTTAGATATTTCTTGAGAAAATAGAAAATAGAAATTTACTTCTTAACGTGTCCTGTGTCTCTTTACAGGTAGCATAGATTTAGTCTATGTCAGTGTTGGACTGAGCTGGCTAACAGCTAACCAATTTGTGCTGATTCTATACTGATGCTGGCATATAGTACATTGTGGATCTTGGCTTTTAATTGCATCTTTAGAGTTAAACATGTAACAATGATGTTTCTAGAGTCAGAGCAAGAGTGTTTGGAGTGCATGCATGTTTACTACTCAGTGCACCTGCCAAAAAAAAACTGAAAATACAATATAGATTCAGAAACTTCATATGCTATTGCACTTGATTTAGTAAGTTGGATACTTAATGACAGCAACTCGCTGTGTCTCATGTATCTTCAGCATTAGCCAGGTATGTCCTCATCTATAAAGTCTCCAGTGTTCTTTAAAGCTGAAATTGCTCTTGTGGTACTTTGTGTGAATGAGGCCTTAATATCAGTATGTCATCACAAATCTCTTCTCCCCACTGTTGGTTAGCCCTGCCAGGGAAGATCGATATCTAAGGGACTTCATGCACTTGATAGTCTCTCCTATTCCATGGCTTTCAATTGATCCCAAGTCTTTTAAAGCCCATAAGTGGTCAGTCTCTTGAAGCATTATTTGGGCTGTTGCCCCTGGGTGTATTTATTTTGTATCTGCTGTCTTACTCGAAAGAGGAGAGGCCTGGGGTGATAATGTAAAACAATACACCTCAGGTACTTGTTTTCAGAGTCACAACTGTACATCACTTTTAATACAGAGCTACAGAGATTAATTTAGTGGCCTTGGCTTACATAAACCCCTGAACCAGGCCCTGAATCATATCAGTCAAAATGTCCGGACTGAGGTGGAGAAAGACCTGGCCTCAGTTGGTTTCGGACAATGGCAGAAATCTGCCTAGACTATGGCTAAACCGCTGAAAGTAGTGAAGTAATAAGATAGAGTAAGCATAATTTACTGACAGTGGATTTGGTGGGTCATCCCCAACCAGATAGATTGAATGCCACCCAGTTAGTCAGTGACCCACTGCAAGTGAACAGTGCTCTGAGACATTACTATACATTGCTCTGAGACATTATTATACATTTTAAATGTAAGACAGTGGGAAAAAAGAATAAAACAAGGGTTTGTTCCACCCTTTACAGCTTCACACAGACGAAAGAAGATAAGAAGAAGATAAAAAGAGGTGGGGGCAAAATCCCAGAGGCACTGTCTCTCCAGGAGAGGTGGAGCAGTGAAGGACTGGTCTCTCATGACTGCCTCAATATTCTGATCTTTTGTCCCTGCTTAGATTTTTTTTTTTTTGCTCTTCTTTTCACTCTGGCTGCCTAGGACCTATGCCTGTTGCAGAATCACATATAGCCAATGCAAAAAGCACAAGACATTATAATGATTTCCAAATTAGCATACTGGTTAAAACCAGTAAAACATTTGCATTCATATTTTACATTCATCAGTGATTATCAATAATGCAAAGTCATAGTATAATATAACATTTTTAGTCATCAGCCTATATGATTCAGTGAGAGTATGGTGTTCTTTATCAGTGTTTAAGCAGTTTTCTCAGCGTAAAACTACCTATACCAAAAGTCCTGTATTAAAAACAAGTAAAAATATTTATCATTAGGAAAATGTATATATTGAGCACATTTTTACCTCTAGTCCAGCCTAGACTCTGGCTCATGCTGATCTTAACCCTGAACCAAGTCTTAACCTTCAGACAGCTGTGTCAGAAAGTGACGACTGGTGACTTCACGCTCTCCAAGTATGTCGTCAATATTTAATACAAAATGTATAAATCTCAGATATATCCATTCAAGCACACACACACACACACACACACACACACACACACATACACATACTCGGCCAGAAATCTTTCTTCTTTCTGCAGAATGTATATGTCAGTACAGTCAAAGGTGGAGACAGGAGCCTGACTTGACAGTAACAATTTCAACAGACTGGAACTTTTCTGCATTTCTTTCTGTGTTTGTGTGCTGCTAAGGGAAAAGCTTGCAACATTAGTGTGTCTGCACACAGACATTTTGGGCGTCTATGTATAGGTCTGTGTTTTGTATGGTGGTCAGGGTTACATCAAAGCTTTTGGTCTGTCCACATGTCCTGTGTCCCTGCTGTTGTCCAGAGGGTGACTGAGAGCCTGTGAGAATAGCGTTAATTGAATGATGGATGCAACGCCCCATTTATCTAGAGATGAAAAGTGGAGTAGCGTTGCTCTAAATGGGCTGCGCCCTGTGTTCCCATAGGACAGACTCAGATATTCAACATTTTGTGATCATAACATTTCTGTATGGTTGGAACACTTGGACTTGGCATCAAATACATTTTGTGCATGCCATGTGGCTCTGTTGATTCCATTTAGCAAATTCTTAGAGTGGTCATTATGCTTCTAGAGTAGGACCGGGCAAGAGAAGTAAGAGTACAGCAAACTCCTTGCACCATAGACATATTGAAAACATTAAGATCTAATGAGATGCAATCAACTTTTATGTTCTATTTTACATTTGATTAGTCACTTCTGGTTCTTGTTGGGGAGCGACGTACAGCACGGCAGTGACCAGTCAGGCCAATTCCCAAACCAAAATATTTGTTTAAAGAATAAGGGGCAGCTTCTTGGTAATTGACATCAAGCTACCAGTGTGTAATCAGCCAAGTGTTTTTTTTTTTT
>OMLM01012082.1:4924-25901 GCA_900302695.1 Helostoma temminkii
CACACACACACACACACACACACACACACACACACACACACACACACACACACACACTCTACCATTAGCTCCCAGCTCCCACCTCAGTATAAAGTCTCCAGAAGTTAAAACAGTGGCTTTTAAAAGATCCTCCACTGTCAGTGATGGGCACAAAATCTGAACTGAACACGTTTTCAAATGTTATTAATATGAGACACTTTTAGTGGAAATATTCAGAATATGCAGCTTAAAGAGGGAATTTCAGATTTTTCAGATTTGATTTAAGCCTTATTTTACCTTTAGACAAACAGCTGGATACATTTCTGCACAGAACAAGGACTGTGGATGTTTTCCCCATCACTTTCTAGTAAAGTGCTTTAGAATCAGATCTATTCACTAAGGACCATACCCCATTATTTCTTACAGCTTAATCACATTGTGGGTGAAACACTGCAGAAACTGAAAACCTACTGTTGTGTACATTTGGGCACCTCAGTGTTAGAACTAGTTTGACAAGTCCTCCCAGTCCTTTAAGGTGAGGACTTGAAGCCGAGTCTTGATCTCCCAGACAGTGGTTGTAAAACAATCTTCTGTTCTTTAAGAAAGAGAACCAGCTACTGGACCATCTGTGGTTCCTGCCTCTTCTAATAAATAAGGCTTGAGCAGCATAACTACTGTATATTTTGGTTGTTTGAAATGGTTAATAATGAATTTAGGTTATTGATCAGTGAAACCACAACAGTGATGGTAATTGATGCCTGTCAGCCAGTAAAGTTTCCCTTAAAACTGATCAGTTTCACATCATTTCACTGGAGACAGAAGAGTTTTAATTTGACATGAAAGAACCAGAAGAACCAGGCCTTTGACACAGATATAAAAAATGATGACTGAAAACTGTGAAGCAGGAAAAACTTAATGGAAAAAGCCCTGAAGGCAGGAGGACGCTGCCTAAAGCAGCAGCTGCGTATTTAAGCTGTTTGGTTTTGATTTGTTTTGCAAACCACTGTCTCAGCCAGAGGACGCTGACATTCACCACACTTTCACTTTAACACTATGCACCAGTAGCACCAGTCTGGCCAGTCACTGCCACAGATGGGAACTGTTATCAGGCTCTGTCTGCACAGCCTCAGTCACCCCCACTGTAGATGTGCCAATAACCCACATCTCTACCTGCCTCCCTCTCTCTCTCTGTCTCTTTCTGTGTGGCCCGCCTCTCCATGCCACTCTGCTTCACATCATCCACAGCTTTACTCCAGCTCCTCATGGAAGGACTGAATGACCGCATGCTGGATGACAGGCCGACCCAGAACCATGCACGCGTCCCGTTTGACACGCCGGCCTCTGTCCAGCTGAGGTTTCACAGTCAAACTGCGCGTGCTGATGGTTCTGGGTGAGCTGCTGTTCACTCGCAGTTGCGTTTGCCGCTTATGGGACTGAAGCCCTGAAATGAAAGCATGTTCTGTGTTGTGTCACTGTGAGCAAACAAGGACCGCATGCGACTGTGTTTGACGAACGGACTCAGAACCTGCATGTGTTTGTGGAAACTTACTGATCAGCTCTGCAGACACATGAGCTCAGTGACCTGTGTGTTTTTGAACATGTGTAGATGCTAAAGACAGATCTCTACTGCAGTGAATGTTCAGCCTCTTTCCCAGAGTCTCACAGTGGAGGTAAAGAACGTGGTGCTCCACAGAGATGAGAGTCCAGGTTTGTTAAGGTTTGCACAAGATGCAGAAAAGATGGAAACAATTCATCATCAAAAACTGGAATTTGAGACTCTGGAAAATGAGCTGCACATTCCCATGTCTGCAGTTCTGCCTTAAACTTGTATCAAGACGTTTGTTGCATTAGCACTTTTTGTTAATGAAGCGCTGGGCCTCAGTGAGTGGCTTCGTGTTTGTGACACTGTCCTCTGCCCTCAGATGGCTCTCAGCGCTCTTTGCCCAGTAAATCCTCCAAACGTGGTAAGACCCTGAGCGACCGGGAGCTCCCGGCAAAAACACCTTAACTCTGGCTTTTAGCTCACGCTGGCAGCGTCCTGGAAGCTGTCACCAACACAAGCTGTTTGCACTAACACGTGTGTGTGTGAGAGAGAAAGAGAAAGAGTGTGTGAGCTGCAAAAAGTATATATTCATCTTAACAAGTTGTTTAAATTAAGATACCAACAAAACCAGGAACAAGACGCAGCGTTAGCAGGACATAATAACTGGGCTTTTACACCACAGCTGAACTTTACTGAAACATTTTCTTCCTCTGGAGGTGAAGTGAATATTCTCATCTTAAAAAGCTGGACATGAAATCCAGGAACTATCTTCTGAATTATGAGTCGATTAGCTGGCAGGTTAATTGACTATTTTATCAACTGAATAATGGTTAAAATACATTTTTATGCACACATGCAAAAAGCTTCTAAAATATAGAGACTTAGACTTTTTTCTGCATCTCTGACTTTTGAACAGTAGGAAAGAAAACTAAACTTTGGCCTCTGCGAGACATGAGGAAATTAACATAACAACATTTCACAGGCGAGAATAAAAAATGTTAGCTAGCTGTAAGTTAGCATCCGAACAGTCAGGATATAATATTAACTAATGTGCTTAGAAAGTTAGATTAATGTGAGGTGGCCCTGACAAACGTTTAGATACATGTCCACCTACAACTGAGACAAACACACCTCAGTCCAGTCCTTTTGTTTAATCACAGTTGTCTTTGTTTTTTTTACCAGCAGTATTTTCAGTATTTTATTTCTAGCTAACGAAATCATGACGTTGGCTTTAAAAGAGTCTATTTTCTGACATTTTTAGACCAAGTTAATTAAATTAATCAAAAGACCTGGTGAATTTGAAAGGAAGTCATTTTTGTTTTGAAAACTAATGAGTCTCCATTTTGCCCTTAAGACAAATAAGTACATGAATAGTGATGTTTCCCAACAGACAACATACAGTAAATTATGTTTATTTGTAGTTTTTAAAAAAGTTACTACACAATTCTTTTAGTAGTTTTCAATAGTAGTTTTAGTGGTTATTAGTAGTAGTTAGTTTACAGTAGTAGTTTTAGTACTGAAATTAGTTATATTACTATAAATATTACTTTAATAATGATCATAAATTGATAGTACTCTAGATTTTGATTAAGGTTTTGATGTTGATTAGGTGCTTTATTCATAGTGGGACCACAAAGGGGCCATAGAGGCAGATAAATATGTTAAAAACGTTATATTTGCTGTACGTTTAGTCCCATGGGAGTCGTCGGAGCGAACCGTGGTCCGAACACACAGGTTTTTATGCCGGATGCCCTTCCTGACCCAAACCTCCAGTTTGCACTGGTTGGATTTTTTAGGACATCTTGGTGGTTCAGTGTCTGAACTAGAGACACTAGTCTCGGCGGTTGTGAACCGCCGACTCTAGAGTCGAAAAATCTGATACGGTAACTTAGTTTCTCTGCTACAGTAAGAAGCATCTGTTTTTAGGGAAGTTTTAAACTAAATGACTTGATAAGACTGATGTATATATTTCACAGTGTGAATGTGTGTGTAGCTCTTGCATGGTGATGCTTGATACTGGGTTGCCTCCCCCTCCTTTAAAACTTTCCATATTTAAATCACTGGAACAAAACATGAGACACCACAAACGCACGTCACTGTGTAGTTGAAGAGGACTGATGGTAAGTTAGAGCCAGACTCCACTGAAGTAACAGGGAAACACTGTGAACACTAACCTTGGCATTGATAAGTGATTGTGTATTAATGTGTGTACTATGCTGTGTTGTTGCATGTTTTTATCCACTCATGACTGTTTCAAAACCAAAGAACATGACGGAGAGCTGACAGCAGCACTGGGAGACATTTAAAACCAGTTTAGTAAAGATCTTGAGAGGAGAGAGCAGAGTGTGAAACAGGAAACGTGTGGTGTGTTGCTAAAAGTTCGACAAACAGAAACAAGAATTCTGCTTGGCTGGTGAGGCTGCAGGTAAATAAATCAGTCACCTAACCAGACAGGATCACTGACATCAGAGCAACGTCAGTGGCACAGTACAGAACCTAAAACACTTTCTGGTTACTGCTTGAAGAAAAGTAATAATACTTGTAGTAATAATGTAATTTCATGACAGTTACCAGTTTGGTAATAAAAAAGCTTAAAGCTGTATCAATACCTGGAAACACGTGGTAGTTTGAGACTATCCTCCAGTAAAAAAGCTAATACAGTACGTCCGACGGCTGTGATGTTACACAGCCACCAAACATTCAGACGCTCAAAGAGTTCCCAGTTTGTAGTGTGGTTTTCAACCAGTGCTCATACAGTTTGTTTGAGAGGGTTGGGAGAAACCACTCATCTGAGCGTAAAGGTTGGACGACTTGTTGGATAATTTCTGAGTAATAACTATAAAACAAAGCTGGAACATGTACTTGTGTCTATTTCTCAGTGTTTGGTTGAACATGATATTACTAAAAGGAAACAAGTAGTTTTAAATTGTCCAGCTCTGTGTTGTACAACTGTAACTATTGTTAATAACGAGCTACTGTACTGCCTGTTGCTTTGGTAATTACCATGATATTACGTTATTACTTCATATCTAGCACCAACATATTATCTCTATCTACTATGGAGTGTTACTCCCTATACTTTACTAAAATATTAGCCCATTTAAACCTTGTTATCACCAAGTGCTACCACTTTACGTGACGTTGCTTTAAAACCTTTGCGAAGCAGGTTTGAAATGACCTGAACCCAGTTTCCATTTTCCACAGCCTCTCTGAAATAATGTAAGAGTAATATTTAAAGGCGAGCAGGCTGAGTTCTCAGAGTGTCCTCTCAGTCTCTGAGAGCCGCCTGGACTGTCCACCTGTGCTCCTGCAGCTCTTCCACCAGCAGGAGAAACGGAGACTGAAATACCGTAGAGCAGGTTTTCTCTGTGGTGTTATCACACCTGTACTGGCTCCATGTGGGGCCATTGTTTCTAAAACCTGCCTGAATGACCCCTCCTGAAGAGTCTCCTTTCCTCCGGCTCCACTCCTCTCACACCTTCATCACCTCCTCCTCACCTCCGTTAACCTCATTGCTCACCTGTTTTTTGTTCTCTCTCTCTCTCTCTCTCTCTCTCTCCGTTTTTTCTTTTCTTCCCGTCTGTGTAGGCAGCCCGTTGAGTAACTTCTTTGACGTAATTAAACAGCTTTTTTCAGACGAGAAGAACATCCAAGCGCCCCACTCCCCCGGCGCCCCTGCCACGCCTAGCTCCCCCGCCAAGCATGCCCCCAGCAGCAAGCCCAACCAGCCCCCGCCCACTGACTCTAAATGCCCCTCCGGCAAAGACAAAACAAAGACGGCGGCCAGCGGCAGGACGCAGGAACAACCTTAAGGAGTGGTAGCTGTGCATGACTAGACGAGAAGCAGTTTCAGGTCAATAGAGAGGGAAGGACAGAGAGCTGCTAACTTTACCCTTTAGTTCGCAGTGGAAACAAAAAACAAAACGACTTTCGCCTCTACATTTTGTACTGTATAACGGGAATGGCTATTTCAGTTTAAAGGTTGGTCAGTATTTTACAACAAGTAGCAAATGTAGCTTTGTCGTCCCTACCTTGTGTCCCTCTCTGTGTCCTCGGGGGTCTATTGGTGGGTGTGTGTCCTCCTCACATTTGTGATGGCTTGACTTGTCTCTGCCACCAGGGATCATCCACAATAGCTATTAGCCTCAGCGCCTCTTCGAGACCCGCTCACGGCTCGTCATCACATCAGAGAGTTCGAAAGCAAAGAAAAGACAGAGGACCCCTCTTCCTCCCCCCATTCAAGTCCTTTTCTCCAGCCGCACCAGAGTCCAGTTCTCCCCACCAGACCGAACACAGAGACATCTCAGAAGAGTTGTAAAAAGAAAAAAGCCTTAAGACAGTGATGTTTGTCAATCTACACACACATCCCCTCTCCGCTTCTCTCTTTCTTCTGCTCCTGTACATAAACACACACACACGCACACACACACACACACACACACACACACTGTATGTGCTCCTAAACTTCTTTGCGGGATGTATTGACTTGCACACGCTAACAAACAGGATCAGGAAGCAGGAGCGGTGGGACAAAAAGTGGAGCTGGACGTCTGGCTGAACGCTGGCTGGATTGTGATTCTTTCTATCGTTTGTTTCTTTGTGAAGGACCTTTGAGCTCGCGCTGAGGTGCTTCTGTAAAGGGGTTAGCCAAAACAGTATAATAAAGGGGGTTGGGATGACACTACATAAATGAATGCTCTATTCTTTTGTACAGACTAAATAATGTTCCGTATGTACAAAAAGTGTTGTTGTGACATTACGTTTTAGACTTGTGTTGCCATATTTTGTTCTGTATTCCTGTACAGGCCTGGTCACACCAGAGATCCAGTCATTCTCCTCTGGGGAATCAGATTATCTCACAAATTTCACTTCAACTAAGGCTACATTTGTGCCAGTGATGGATAACAAGGCACATTTATGCTGCTGCTTTGCCTTCCATGACAGTACATTGAGTATTTTATCTGTTGATGTCACCGTGACCTCTCAGAAGCTGGGAGCGCAAGTTGCCAGTATTTTAACACAAGAGTAAACAGTTGAGTGATCAATCAGTAAATTAAGGGATAATGGAGAATTTCAGTTCCAGCATGAAGCATCACAGCTATTAGACACTTCACCAGCTCTTTTTATTGGCTCAGAGATCTTTAGTGAATGAATAACACCAGTATCTTCCGGACTGGACTTGTTATCTGTCTCCTCAGTAGCTACAGCAGTTTGCTAATCAGCCCTGTGAGTCAGTTTCCACTACAGGAACTTCAGCTCCCTGTGTTTCCACTGTAGCCCCTTTTTGACCATCAAGAACTTGTACTAGGTCTGGGCTGGTGCTGGTTCAAAGTTGGTTCAACTTAGGAACTGTGTAAAAACCGGTTTGCATTTCCACAGCCTGGAGGACCACCGTAGGGCCACGACATTACGCTACACCTCTGCTTTCCCAGCAATGTTAACGCTAAGCACAACAACAACCACCTCTGGTCCAATATATTTATGCTTCTTGTTGTAATCGCTACGTACAGTGATTACATTTGATATGTTTTAATTGTTGCTAAACCTAAATGTTGGCTGTTAATGTTAGCCTGTATTAGCTTTAGCTGTTAGCTAGCTAATTAGCAATAACTATAACAGTCATGCTGCTGTTAAACAAATCTAATAAATGATACACTGGTTTTTATCTTTACAACACAGCTTTGGTTGAAGTCGTTGGTCATTATGGTCCAGCCCCTGAAGAGGTTAAACCGGTTTTTAGATCTAGTCCTGCAAAGAGTTGGTGCCAGGTTGGAACCAGTTTTTCTGGCTATGAGCCGTTTCTGTGGAAACACATGGGATTGGTGCAAAATTAAGCAATAGCTTCAAACCAGTTCTGGAACTGGTTTGGTGGAAAAAGGGGTATCGGAAAACCAGGGCCTAAACTGTAGTTCCAGGGCTGAACCCTGTGGTTGGGGGTAGAACTTTCTGAAGGTCCAGAATGATCGGGCACCCCTGAATGTCGCTGATTGGTCAAATACCGTGCAGCATTTTAAACACCGACATTTCATGATATGTAAAAATTGCACGACCGTCGCACTTTTGATACATCAGCAGCTCAAGCAGATACATTTTCCCTTGGCTTTGGCTCCACTTAGGAAAAGAATATCCTGGATTTTAGTTCCTGGGAACTGAAAGCTCTTCCTGGTGGAAACATCTTCTGGTGTGATCAGGCCTGATTGACGAAACGCAGCCTTTTCCTTTTGCGCTTTTAAACCGATTTGGGTCCTGTCAGCGCGTTTTAAATTCCTGTTCATTTGTTGTTCAGGTTTGTTTGAATTATCTGCAGGTTTCAGACAATGTTGAACTGCTGTGTATATTTTTGTACTTCATTGTATTTTGCCATGTTTTTGTTAATTTATTCTGTGTTATTTATATGAAAGATGTAGAGAATGTTTCCTAACATTATTTAAGGATATTTTGACATGTTTAAGTTATTTGATCACAGAGAAATCTTGAGATGTGTGTGAGTGTTTGATCCTTTTCCTCCTTTTGGACGAGAGAAACCTTGTAATATACGTTTGCAAAATGATTTACCGTAATTTAAGAATGTAGACTTAGACAAACCCTTTGTTGATATCGTCGGCTCCTTCTTTCCCCCACGTGTATGTGTGATGGCAGATTTCACCAAACACATTCTGTAAATAAGCCGAGTTTACTGACAAGCTTATTTAAAAAACCAAGGGGATCCCTACTCTTAGCTTTGACCTCGTACGGTTGTTTGCATGTTCAGCATTTGTCTTTTCTTTGCATGTCGTTGTTGAAATTGTTCTCCTGTTCCTGTTTTTTCTCCACACTTATTTATATATTTATGTTCTTTACGCAAATTATTATTTTTTTTTAATTTGCCGTTTGACTATTTTTCTAAGTTCTGTTTCCTTCGCCGTCCTCTTTCCCTCGTCCAACGCATCCTCCTTACCCATTCTCTCAACGAGGGACCTCGCTGGCGATCGGGTCGCTCATTCACACCAGCTGGGTGGGTGTTGGGTTATCAGAGAGAAAAATAAAGCAATACCTTTCATTGTTCGCTTTCCTCTTTTTCTACTGTGGGAATCCAGAGCACACAGAATGGACTGGGAGCACGGAGCGCTACTACTGAGCAGGATAACCACTGGCAATGTATTCCCTTGTGATGTTACTGTGAACAACTAAAGGAAATAAATCCGTTGACTTTGGAGCAGTTTGTGTGTGGGGGTTGTTTGATGCACATTTTCCCAACAGTTTAGAGTATTAAGATGTTTATTTGCAAAAATATGTACAAAGTTTACATATTCAGAGTTCATTGTGCAGGTTTTACATTGTAAATGTGTTGTACTAGGCCATGTTCAGACTGCAAATCTGATTTTTTTGTTTCTTTTTAGGCGCCGTTGATTACAAGTGCTCAAAGTTTCATGCTGTAATCACAGCAGACTGCCGGCAGCAGCAGAGACGTTTAGCTTTTAGCTGTCTGTAATATTTCTAGCCTCGGTTTTGACGTTGTTGTTGCCTCTAGCTGTGCAAAGAAAGAAGCAAAAGGCCGTTTCTAATCTGATTTCCACAGACAGTATGTCCAGACTGACCATACTTGCCTCCTGATTTTTACTGCGTCCTCCCAGTTCTCTCCCA
Source organism: Helostoma temminkii (assembly GCA_900302695.1). NCBI lineage: Eukaryota > Metazoa > Chordata > Actinopteri > Anabantiformes > Helostomatidae > Helostoma > Helostoma temminkii. The sequence goes on from OMLM01012082.1 coordinate 14,070, forward strand.
CAGCCCATCTTCTCCAGATTTCTGATGAAATCTTAACTTCAGGCCTCGCCCCATTCTATTGTCAATGTTATCATGTTACAGTGCATCATAATAGAATCAATTCTTTGTTTATTTGAGCTTTTGAACACAACTGTTGTGAAACAAATGGAAAACGTTTTATTAACGATTTCTTTTTTCATCCCACAGCTTCTCTTTAGCTCGCTGAGAAATCTGATTTCATGTGTTTTTATAATCTAAAGACTTGAAATGAACGGTGGTATGTTATTAAGCTAACTTAGCCTGCAATATGTCATTTAACTAGCTGGAGCTATCACAACCTGTGTACAGTTACAGAAAGTAGGGATGTGAGACCACCCTTGTTCTCCTACACCACTTTACGGCTGAGCAATAATCTCATGTTGGGTGAGCAGGTAGGTGAAGGTGGAGCGATGTCAGCAGTGTGGAGGTATTTTAAGATATGTATTATGCAGTAGCAGCAGCCACCACTGCATCAAACACTGGAGAAGTGAGAGAAATTGTCTAGAGACAACCTGCTGTTGGCTCCTCAGCTGATGGAGCCCCTGTATGTCATTCCCAGTTGGGTGTATTTGACGATATGCTCCAGATGTGGGCTGTTCTGTTCACGTTTTACTCTGAGACAACGGCAACAACATAATAAAGGATGATGATGGGCTGTCTGACCTGGTCTGTGTCACTCACAGCCTTCAGCTGCTGTTAATGAGGCCGTGTTGGGAATTCTGCACAAAATAGTCGGACATTTAAACTTTCCATCTTAGCCTACTCCCTCCTGGAAGACATTCGTTATTTAAAATGTACTGGCAGTGCTATGCTTTATGTTAATGTTTGCATGTGAGCAATAGTCACCTGTTGTGTATTTTATTTTGTCACAGTCCAAAAGCAACATCTAATTACAGTTGTTGCACCTTAGCAGCAATTCCAGTTTTTATTATAAAAAATGCTGCAAATGCAAAATTATTACTTGTATCAGTACTCTGTATCAGAAAGTACTCAAATGTAATAGTTTCAGGAAAAAAGTGGTATCGGGACATGATGGAAACACTAAAAGGGACAAGATATTCTCTGGGAAGGTTTGTGCCGCTGATGGCATCATTCAAAGTCAACAGGACTGTGACGCTGCTGTTTAAGGTTTAAGAGCTTTTGTAAAGTTTATGTTCAGAGATGTTTTTTAAATACGTTGGCTGAGGTAATGCCCGTGTTTAAATACTTTTTATGTTCAACAGAAACCTCAAAATGTCCAGTCCAACAGTCAAAGACACTGAAAATCACATTTGATTCATGGTGCCAGGAAATCTTCAAATAAAAAAATACAATTATAATGTTGGAAGAAACTTAAGTATCAGTCTTGATCATCTTCTCCCAAGAATGTTTACTTGTGTCAAGATGAATAAATAGGACAAACTTGTTCAGAAGTCTGCGGTCTTGTTCACACGTACCAGTGTGGCTGAAAACAGTCCAGAGTGATGGAGGCTGCAGTGTTTCTACTCCCGACTTGAGTGGAGGGTGCAAAGTCTGCTGATCAGCGCTGCCTCCAGGTCCCTCAGGAGAACAGGTGCATCCTGGTCTTGTGTTTCTGGTCCCGGGCAGAGCAGCTCCTGACCAAACCCACCCAACAGCAGGCGGTGGAAATCTTCCCGGTCCAGGAGCTGATCCATGTTCTGAAGGAAGAAGCCTTCACAAAACCTGCAGAGCTCAGCTGCTCTGTGGTGCTGCAGATACAGAACACACAGCTGTCAGGTAGAATCCAGGCATCTCATTTGGAAAAACTACAAAAAAAATATAAGTTTTGATTGTGTTCATTTTGTGCACATTTTGACTCAAACTCATCAAACTGAAACAAATTTAAACAAGTTCAGGGTCCAGATGTGACACAGACTAAAGTTTCATATTAAGGCTAATGTCCTGATCATGTCTTTACCAGAAGGAACAATGATCTTTTAGGTTTAGAAAGCTGTGTTAAGGGTTTCATATAGAAACACTGTTTAAACTCTTGTTGAATTGGCTTTAAAAAAAAAAAAAAAAAAGTTGTTCGTCTTGAATATTCCCAAAAGTCAAAGAACCTGACTGGACTCAGAGCCATTTCTTTCCTAATTCTACAGGCTGCATCTTCCCTCAGTTTGTACCTTGGCGGTCTGGTAGATGTTGACACTGTTGTCCAGATTCAGGCTCTGAGACAGCTTCACGTCGCAGCTCCTCTGCAGACCTCGCAGCTGGAAGAATGTGGCTACTGGCAGCAGCTATGAATCAGTAAAGAAGATGAGTCTCACCAAAAAAAAAATCTTATCTTAAACTTTTTTTCGAATGTGATGTGACCTGCTAGTGATTTTACCTTCATGGCATCTGATCGTGAGAGAGTCAGTCCCCCTGTTCCTCCACAGTACAGAGACTTCATCATCATCTGTGCAGAAACACACCCTCTTCAGTCAGCCTGATAATGCACCTCAGTCACACAGACATGATGGGAGGTAAACATGCGTCTCACCTGGAAAGTGTTGTAGGTCATGTGACTGATGTGGATGATGCTGTCGGGGGAATCGCTGAGCATTTGTCGAAACCTGAAGGGAGTTTTATTTTTACAGTCATTTACTGTTTTACACCATGTTTTCTTTTTAAATTTAAAAACTTTTTTAGTGCATTGTAGATCTAAAAGTATAAACTGTATCTTGAATAGAACCATTTTCTTAGTAACAGCAGTGCTTCATGTCGATGTAGCTACAGAGTCAGAAATGTAGGCGAAATAAATTAAAATCATTAAAAACAAACATTATTAATGATTAAACTAAAGCCACATTTAGTAAATGGAGAACTGTAATGGTATCTGACAGGCTGCAGTATATTAGGTGTATATAATATGGAGTATTTTTTTCAGAGAATTTTTCAATGTATAATTTTTATTTTCTTTATACATTTTTAATGTTTTACTGATGAATTTCTATTTTGAAAAGTCAGGTTTAACAAACAGCTGAACCTCTCAGAGTAAGTCGTGACTTAAGAAGTTAGAGTTCGGACCGTTCAGAAGCCGACATCAGCAGCACCCGATGAGCGAAGAACGGACGCCCCTCCACCATGAACGTCACATCAGACATCTCCTGATTGTTGAGGAAACTAACATCTGAGGACAGAGACACAGACGTCATATCACTGTGCCTACCTGTGGATTTACCTACTAGTGTCTCTAACTGATGGAGAGTTTTTCTACCTATAACTTAGGATTGTTGTGTTACCTAGCTGTGTAGACAGAGAAACATCCAAGGGAGGGATCCCAGGAACAGGTGAGGATCCGTAGCAGTGAGAAAACACAGACGCTAACTTCTTGGTTATCACATAGTCCTGTTGCAGGAAACAACATGAACTTCACACAGGTGGAACAGCAGGTTCAGTAACTTTTCTGCACATGCAGGGAAGCCTGTGTGCTGATTCTGCAGTGAAGTCAGTTTAGTAAATAGTTCAATCAGTTAAGAACATTTACTGTTAAATATTTTTGACATGACATGAACCATGTTACATATTTAACATTCAGAGTTTACAGCGACAGAAAACAAAAACCAAATAAATTGGAGGTTGTGAGAAATTTACTTATTTGTCTCATGACTGATACAACAAGGAGAAAACTATAATATTCATATCACACCCAGCTTAGCAGCTAGTTTAGCACAAAAACTGGGAATTATGCTTCCAAAACAACCAAACTTTCTGATCTGTAGTTTACATGTATGAACATTCAAGTGAAAGTGAGAGTTTTATTTATTAAAGCAGACTCTATAAAGCTGTGTCCATGTCACAGCAGACATCACTGGAACAGGTGTTCAGCTGTACCTTGCTGGTTTCTAACATCCTGAACATGAGCGGTATGCCTGTGGAGAGCAACTCAGGGCTGTAGTCCTCCAGTCGGATGGAGGGGAACTCTGTAAGGAGGGAGACAGTGACTTCATCCCTGCAGAGCTGCTGGGCTCTGTGGAGAGACTCCAGCCAGATGTGGAGCCTCCAGGGAACACCTGGACAGAGCAGACAGAGGGAACAAAGCACATGACTGAGCTCTTTGAAATCTTTTGGCAGCTTCAGACTAACATCCTACTGTTAAAACGACTTTACTGGCAGTAATGTGTTTTCTCGTGACTTCATTCCCATTTTACCATCAATAAATTTGGGATTTGAGAAACTGAATGACTTGTGCTCACTGAATACAGCTTTATGTGTCTTGTACAGTGCGTGGTTTTGGTTTGATATCAACAAAGACAAGTCAAAAAAACACAGAGAGTTAACCAAGCACTGAGAACAGCTGTCACATTCTCACCCATCTCCCTGAGCTCCATGGTTACATCCAGGTAGCCGTGCTCAGCACTGTGGTACGCTGCCTGCTGCAGGGCTTTCATGGTGGACTTGCACAGTGTGGGGACAGCGCTCGGAGAGTCAGGAGTTGGACGGTGTGCTGCCGTTTTCACCTGCTCCTCCTCCACACCTTCAGCCAGGATCTCCTGCAGAGACAGGATGTCCTCCTTCCTGTGCTGTGGCTGCAGCAGCAGCCTCCTCAGGACGTTTCTGCAGAGGAGAAGAGGCCGTGTGATACGTTTTACGACTGAGTGTTGAAATCGTGCTTTAAAACCAAAAAACTGTTTTGAAAGCGTCACCTGTGCCCGTGTGCCGCAGCGTAACTGAAACAGTTCATGTCTTCATACAGAGGTGATGTCAGTGAATTCCCATGATGCACTCTGAGCAGAGGGTCTGCTCCATGGCTAAGCAGCAGGCTGACCATCTCATAGTAACCTGGGTAATCAGACATCACTTTCAGTCTCACTCTTTCGCAGTTTTGTTTGTCACATACACAAAATGTAACATGGTACGCAAAAAGAAGGCAAACTGAACCAAACGGTTAATAACGGCATTAAGGCTGAAGTTAAAAGTATAACCAATCAGAAGTGAGGAAGAGATGGCAGAAGGACGTTACTACAATATTAAAACAGGACAACAGATCTAAGCAGGATCAGATTTGAACATACAGGATTGAACAGTAGGCTTGATGATGTGATGTGAGTTTATTAAAAATCAAACAAGGCTAATTAGCTTTTAATTACTCACACAACTCATTACTAAAACACATCTAATAAACAACCATCTGAAATAAAATGGCAACCATCTTAAAATCTACAGGAACCACAACTACATAATATTATTAATATTGTTATGTAACCTGCATGGTATCACTTTAACTGTGTGACGTCAGTAGCAATAAGCTGTGGGATTTTTCCTCTGTAAAACCTTTTTCCTTAATGATTTCGTTCAGTTTGCCTGTGCTGACGATCAGACATCGTGTACTGTCGGCGTCTGACACCACACCTGCAGCAGCAGCCAACTGTAGCGGAGTCTCAGCTGACGTTTCTTCACCGTCCACCAGGGCTCCACCCTCCACGTCTGCTCCAGCCTCCAGCAGCAGCTGTCAAAACGAGGACACGACGTGTTTAGAGAAGATTCATGTAAGCAGCAGAATCAGTGTTTCATCTCTGTGTGTGTGCAGCACAGAGAGCTCAGTTCAGAGCGTGTTTAGCCTAGCTCGGTACAAAGGCTGCAAAATTACTAATTTACAATTTAGTTGGACATTAATGGTTTCTAATTTCCAAACTGTAAGTTGTTTCGATGTCTTAATAATGAATAATGAATTGAACCCCATCCATCAGAAGTGATACTTCAAACCCACTGAAACATTCTGCTGCTACTGGGGCTTTACCTGAGCCACACACAGGTGACTGTGCAGCACAGCAAACGTCAGGGCGACCCAGCGCCGAGTGCCGGGGTGAACAGACGGATGCCTGACAGAGCAGCCCGGGACCTGAACACACACACACACACACACACACACACACACACGCTGTCAGCTCAGTCACAATGGCAATAACCAGTGTTATAGCTGAGTCAGCAGCTGTGTTTTTACCTGCAGGTCCAGGTGAGCTCCAGCCTCTATGAGCATCTGCACCAGCGCTTCATCCCCTGCTGCAGAGGCGTACATCAGAGGAGTCATTCCCTGCAGGAACCAACACACAGTGTTTGTTCACCTCAAGTCGCATTTTTAAGTGTCAAGAGTGAGGATGAGATCACAACCACAACCACGATGGAGAAACAGAAAATGAACCTTAAATAAAATCTAAATACTGTAAACACCACCTCCAGCACTGTACAAAATGACAAAAGACTTAATATTTGCTTCCCTAAACACCAGTTGTCTTCAGCTGAGCATCATCAGTCAGGTCTTAGTTTCTCCTGACTGGTCCAGGTTAAATTAAATCATCATTAAAGTCTCATCTTTATCATGAAACTTGTGATGAACAATAATCAATATTAATATTTCTGCAGATCTTTGTCCCACAGACGCCCTCTGCCTTACCTGGTCGTCCATGGTGTTGACACCCTCAGCTCCCAGAAGCTGCGTGGCTCGCTGGACGAGATCTGCTCGGCCACACAAGAGCATCCTGAAGCCCAGATCCTGCTGGAACTTGAGCGAAGCAGCTTCTGCGTCCAGACACTTAAAGGACTGGAAGCAGCACTGTGACCTGCAAAGCAGCACAGGTGGGAATACTAGTGTGGTTCTACTTCATCCACTGTCTGTGGCTATACTCAGGGAATTAGCCAACAAGTACCATCAGACAGGTCTACGTTAGCTAAACTTGTAAAGCATTCCTCTTCATTTCATTTCTCTGCCTCGACTAAAACACCCTGATAAAGGCCGTAATGAGCTGTATCACCTGGTGCATGAAAACAGTGTTGCAGTCTTACTTCAGCTGTCTGGGTTCACAGTCCAGTCCTGGGAGCAGCATCCTGGCCGTCTGTCTGACATCATCACTGTCCACCAACAGGCTGCGGCGATGTTCGGCGTGCACCACTGCGACTCTGATCCACTCCATGAGAGGAGGGAGGAGGAGGAATGGCCTGGAGGACGATGGACGTACAGTCAGCAAATATGGATTCTTTGTTTTTGTTTATTATCGTCTTCAGTTTTAGAACCTAACAATAGAGACTAAATATGTTAATATAAATATAAATATATGTTTTCCCATCTGGTCAGAAATGTAATGAATCAGTTACAGGAGAAAACACATGAGTCCAGTTTCACTGGTTATACTGGTTCCCTGTCAGTTTCCATATCGAGTTTAAAATTCTTTTACTTGTTTTTAATCCACTTCATGGTCTTGCTCTGATACACTGACATCAGGTCAGCATGGACCAGTCTAATAACTGTTTAGTTTTTCTGCTATGAGATGTTGGAACAGTCCTGAGGACCAGTGAACGTACTGATGTTTTCAAACTCATGTCTCTTACTGTTTAACTTTTTCATGTTTAACTTCTCAGTCAACTGTAATGAACTCTGATGGCATTGACCTGTATGAAAGGAGCTGCGTAAATAAAGTTTGATTGACTGTAGAAGCATAAATGATGTCTAGGAACATGTGATCCGACCTAAAGCAGTTAAACAGAGGAAAAGAAACTAAAGCAATTAGTTTAGTTTAGTGCTTTTCATGCAAAAACCTGCCATGTCACAGAACAATGTTAGTTACAAAACGTTAGTTAGTTAGTTTTAGTTCCCAGAAGGAAAAAGTAAAGCACACACACCTCTCTTTGCTCAGCATCATGGCTGGAGGCTCCAGGTTGGGATTCTCCAGTGATTCCATATGTGGGTTAGACAGGAAGTAGTAGAGGGTTCGGAGAGCATCCGGGGCCCAGGATACTGACAGCTGATTGGCTGAGCGAGTAGCGCTGAAGGTAGGACTGGAGCTGCGCAGACGCTGCATGTGGTGCATCGCTCGAGACACTAGGTCACCTGAAGGGAAGACGAGAAACCACGACTTATGATTTATTCTGTATTTAGGGGCACTGCAGAAAACAAAATGCAGTTGATGTTCCGGATCTTTAGATTAACATGGTCCTAATCCTAATCTGAGGAAATCTGCGGAGGCTAGATAGCTGTTCAGTGGAAGTATACTGGAGTGATTGATACTGCTCCAGTTAAATCACTACCACAACTTCACAAAGCAAACATCAAATACAAATAAGTAGTAAAATACGCTCTCTTTTTTTTAAGCAACAGCAGAAGAGGAAAAATATTCAAAAATACCAAATGGCTATAATTCAACAACACATGAATTCACAGTGTGATACAGAGAATATGGGAAGCTACAGTGCTTTATGTTCACGTATATACGCTATACACAGTGAAATCACACTCTCTCACTCTTTCAGATAATGAGCTACGGTGGCCTGCAGGGCCTGAAGGTGCCCTTGTTTCTGGACACAAGCCACATGTTGTTATGTAACTGAGGGGGAGCTGGCAGCAGCTGACAGCTTGTCCCAAGAGCCCGACACCGGTCACAGTTTAAACAAACACAAACTAAACACAGGAGCTGTCTGTGTGTCTCACACGTGCGCACACACACACGCACACACACTTACTGAGCTCCACGATGCTGCCTACACAGGTGGCCAGTAGCGCCTGTTCCAGTGTTCGGAGCTCCAGCTGGATGTAAGGGTTGTCCCTGCTCTCCGTTGAGTCCTCGGGAACCTTGGTGTAAGGGCTGACGTGGGCCGGTAGCGACAGCTCACCTTAAAAAAAAAAAAAAAAAGAGAATCACACACATTATTATTTTTATTTATTTTGTTTTATTATTTTCCATTAGTTTGCTTCTCATCACATCCAGACAGAAGTATCTCAGAAACGGACTGGCTACGAATTGTCTCTGCTCATGGCTACCACCAGAGAGAGTTAACTGCACACATACTGATGATCGTTTTTTATGAGATTATCATTTGTGGAACAGATTGAGCATCTGTACTGCAAACAGGTGAATGTTTTACACTGCAGCAGTGGTTTTATGGAAGACACACACTGATAACATCCTCGTCTGTCCAGCACCTCGGACCTCTGCTTTTTGCAACAAGAAATATGGTAAACCATGAAAATGAGTGAACTACGGTCCCGTTTTAATGTGTGACTCATATTCTAATATTACGCCTGATTCCAAGTGGACGTTAGTAACAAAATTCTGGGACATACAGAACCTGAGGTCACAGTGACCTCGACCTTTGACCTCTAACATCCACACTTTCATCCTTAAGGTGTTTCTGAGCTTCTGCATTCACAAGACTGAGACGGCCTGAGATCTGGACGTTCCTGTGTACCACTGTTTTTACACCAAACTAAACTTTTTATTAAAAGAATTTCTGTTAACCACATTAAACACTGAAATGAGATTAAATGTTAGGAACCTTGGAGAACAGTAATATTCACCATAAAGGCTGAATTCTCCTGCTCTGGTAAACACACACTCATACCTGGTCTTTGTGCACAACCAGACTGAGGTACAACTGAGCTTTGACTGGAATAATAATGGAAAAAGTAGCTTTTTCTATTCCCTCTGGGAGAATACAACATAAAATTAATTTGTTTCTTGACTGACTGTATGTTTTTATACAGTGGTTGTTTGCCTCAGTCTAAATGTATCTGGCCGTCTCGTCTCTATTGAAACTTGGTGAAAATACCTGATGAAGTAAAGTTGACATAAGTCTGAACCATCGTGTTTTCTAACAGACAACATTCACATTTCTGATAGTTTATGACTTTTATTGCTGTAGAAAATGCTGAACACAGTGTTACAGTGTTTAGGTTATTGTGGCTAAACATCTACTTGACCACAAACACACTTCTACTTTCTAAAGTCAGCTTTTGTCTGGACTCTCTCTGAAAGGAGCCTTTGGTTCAGCAGGAGGTGAGTGTGGCAGATAATTGGTGCTGACTGCTCTGCACAGGAGACACTGAACAAGCTGTTATTCATAAGCACACAACAGGAGACCAGTCTGCAGTGGACAAAGCACAAATCACAGTTTTCTAATCCCTACCTGTGTACCTCCCCCCAACACAAACACACACCTCAGTCCACCTCTGTGTCCAACACTGGCCTGCTTACATCCAGAACCACGAGTGATTAAGTCATTTCCTTGGACTCTTTCCTTGTGTGTATGTGTGGCTGAATAAAAACAGAAAGCTTAACAACCCCAGAGTCTGCAGCAGCATCCCCAGACAAAGACTGTGTGTACTGTGTGTGTGTGTGTGTGTGTGTGTGTGTGTCCCAAACGAAAACAGAGGCGCAGTCACCGTGCTTAAAAACAACAGCTCCTTTCTGCGGCCTGGTAAAAAGCTGTGTCTGGATGTGACAGCAGCACCAGAGAGTCCTGCCACCGCAGACCTACAGTAGGTGCCGGCACGCTCTGCTGCTGGCTACAGAACTACCACCTGATATGTTAACACGTCTAAACTCTAACTGATGGAACTGCAAAGCAAGTGTACTTCATGAGTTACATGAGAAAATGACAATTACATTACATTACAGTCATTAGGAAAACACTTAGAAGCAATGGGACAACTACAGTGTTCAGTGTCTAGTCCAAGGACACCTCAGCATGTAGGAACTGGGAATCAAACCACTAACCCTGAGGGTGGCAGACAACTGCTCTACCAACTGAGCTACATGCCAGCTCTGACAGTCCAGCAGCTGGAGAGAGAAGAGCAATAGCAATGACAGTTCACTTATTAGGAGACCAGCTGCCACATCTGGAGGCTGAAGCTGGTGCAGAAGTACAGTCCTCTGAAAAGGTATTTGTTGTTCACTGACAGTATTTGGGTTTAATCAAAACATGAATATGGGACAAAAGTTCAGATACGTAGACATTAAACATCGAATAAGGCACCTTTTATATCAGGTCACCCAGGTTTTAAATGAGCAAAAGTCTGAGATATTAATTCTTTAAGCAATAACTACCTGTATATGGGGTTTACCTGTTAAAGAAACGATAGAGCTGTCTATAAGACAAAAGAAAGACACTGTAAATCTGAGAAAATAGGGAATCAATTAAAACATCACTTGGACTTAACCAATATTTATCATTCAGAAAGTCCTGAAAAAGAAAGAAATCACTGTTACACTGAGCTGATGACAGAAGAGAGGAAGAGAAACAGTCAGTGACATCAGCAACAACCTCCACAGACCAGCATCACAACCCACCATCCAAAGGACACTTCAGTTTCATCTAAGACTTGAAGTGACCCACTACTCAGCGTCTGCCTACTGGAAACGACACTACCTGGACGCTACTGATGAGTTGGGGGAAATAAAAACAAATCTCTCTCTTCCTCGAGGTAAACATGAACAACATAAGCTAAACCCACAGTCCACTCTGAGCCTTAAAATCACATGCATTCTGCAAACATGTGACTAAAACATGAAAACCACATCAGAACTGTTCGTCCTTATTAAAACCTGATCGAGGTTCCAGCGAGCAGAGACGGCCTCGCTGCTTCTGTCCCCAGTCGAGCAGCCGTGAACCTCCTGCCCTGCAGCCTGAGCGGGAAAGAGAGCTCCTTTGTGTCGACTGTGCGGGTCAGAGGTTAACAGCACTCACTTGCTGACTCTGACTGCTTCTTGCTGCTCGACCTCCTGGGATGGGCTGATATCATGTTCCTGTTTGTGGCTGTATAGATAAACTGAATCTTTCATTTCATTCTCATCTGTTCCTGCTTTTTGTTTTTAATCACACTTTGATTTTGAATCTGATATAGTTTCATTGCTGGAATACAAGTATGAAAAGGATTTTACATATTTAAATAAATTAAAGAGAGAATCCCGAATCTCTTTTCATTTTCCCTCGTTTCTACACCAGAGCTGTTCACACCTAAAACTGTGTCTCTGCTAAAATCAGAACACACACACACACACACACACACACACACAGTTATAATCCCAGTGAGCCTGACCACATTTATCTAGAAGGATCTTC
>OMLM01012086.1:0-38758 GCA_900302695.1 Helostoma temminkii
ACCAGCAGCATCAAATCCCCCTGGGAGCTCTCTAAGACCAGCTGCCTCTCATTTTTACTGCTGGATCAAATCCTTTATTTCTCTCAACTACATGTAATATTTTTGTTTTTAAGTGTTGCACAAAAGTCATCATTAATAACAATAACCAGTCCTGAAGCATAAAATTAAGCATTATGTTTAGAGCCACAGACAGCAATGGTCACAAACATAGATTCAACAAATCACAACAACATGTGTTGTGATTTGCCTGCTCAGATCTGACGAGGTTGCTCTCACCTATTCTGAGATCTGAGTCAGATTCGAACGGGTGGCACAACAAACACATTTGAGCAGGCAGTTCAAATTGGGCCTGTGTTGACACACCAATCAGTGTGGAGCCCAGTGTGTTGCTGCATTTAACACAGATCTGATCGACTCAGTGCTGTCCAAACAGGAGCAATGCACAGGCTGAAACCACATGGAGCAGAATGTGTGCAGAGCAGGGAGCTGTGACACCAGACACAGAGTAGATGGAGGGATTTTTGAGAAACAAGGACGGAAGGAAAAAAAGACAGAAGAAAAAAATAGGACAGACAGACATGATGGAATTGAGTAAGAAGGGAATAAAAGATGGAAGGAAGAAATAATAGAAACAAAAAAGAAGAAATGAAGGAGCGAAGGAAGAATGAATGAAAGATAGACACAGAGGTATAGTGATAGACAGAGGGTGTTGTTTCTTGTTGCAGACAGACTGTGACAGCTCTGATTTGTCAGACTGCTACAATGCTCTTTGGGACTTTGGAGACTGAGGATCACAAAAGGGAGTATTCTGGTGTCACTGGAGAAGGAGCGATGTAGCCATCATGTGAGCCTCTCTTTCTGCTGCATGCAGCTGTGAATTACTGCTTCCCAGCATTTCTGGCCACAGAAGGATTTATTTGGAGAATTGAAATGGTGGTTTGTGTGACCTCTGAGAGCTTCAGTACAGGTCTGGATTTCTGAGTGACTGCATGCCTCTTCATTTCTAATTTACAACCCTCCTGAAGCTGCTAATATACAATTTCAGCAGGATGTATGGCCAATGGGAGAGTGCTACAGTGGCTCACAATACACAGTGGGACTGCATGTATTAGTGTAAAAAATGAGACTGTGTGTACTGTGTTCCATTTACAGTAATAACATCAGCCAGTCCAGATGTAGTACGGCATCATATTTCACTAACATTAACAATCTCGACGCAACATTTCGACTCACCATGAGGACCAAATCAGCACTGCATTGGTTTTGGTGACTTGCATTATTTTAGCAAATGAGTCTAATAAACTCAATGGACATAATTAAGTGAATAAACGACTGTTATCCATAGTTGATTGAATCTATATCACCACTGTAACAGAAAGCACACTGCTACAAATTAATCTGTCCCTGTTAGAGTCAAAGGTTACATTAGCTTGTGTTTACAATGAGCACTCAATTACTAAATTATAAACAATCTCCAATAAACTTCTGGCTAAATATATTCTAGGAAATAGGAGCGCAATTAAGCATCATTTGGCTGCAGATGTACCTCAACTAAATTTACTGAAATGGTCTAAGATAATTTTATCTGTGGCTCTGTCACAACTTATCTTGGAAATAACTGCTGAGAATAGTGGTCAAACTATACAGGTCTGTCGTCAAACGGTGCATTGTGGCTTCTCTACTACTATATGTTTGTTAAGATGGGAAGCTAACACAGGGACATAGAGAGCACAGGGAGCCAGCTATAGGCCTTTATCTTGTCTCAACAATTGTTTTTTTCCATGTTGTCACTTCTTCTGCTTTCTTGAATTTTGACTTTGTTCAAAATAAAAGTGTCACATCTCTGTGGAGGTACCGACAAAACAGTAACTGAATCAGCACAGATAATGAATTGCCATTATTGCACCATTCATGCACATAGCAGGCTAATAAAAAGGCAACGCTGCACTACTTTTCATGTTTAAACAATACTGAGACACCCAAGTCACCAAACTGAATTTTTAAGTTATCTCAGTCCTAAAATACAATGTTATATAATATTATAGTAATATTGGTCTATAATAATATAATTCAAAGCTGGGTGAGTTTTCACAAACATCTTTTCTCTGGTTACTCTCAAAGTATTCAGACTTTGTTTTGTTATTTAGATTAGATAGATCTGTAAACACTTTGAGATTATGCTTCCAGTGATAAAACACTTCTGCTAAAATTAGCAAATGAATTAATTAACTGTATTTTAGAAGATCTCCTATTTTAATGATGAATGTTATGATATTATCTGACTTGATTTAACTTGCATTTGATATTAATACCACTGCTGTCTAAAAACACATTTTTCACTGCCTGTTAATTAGAGTCGACAGATTTATGATACGAACACATTATGACTGGTCACTTTTCTGACAGTGTTAGGATGCTGAGTTTGAGATGAGGCTAATTCTGAGTTGAGTGGAGTGTCACGATGCCATGACAGGATTGAAGGAAAGTTTCTTCAAAGCCATGGCAGTGTCTGACAGGCTGGGTACATGCTGCCAGGTCAAATATAGGCTAGAGCTCCCTCAGGCTCCAGAGCAATCGTCATCATGGAAAGGTCTTCTGGTTCCTACGTACTCCTGCTGTAATGATGCTAAGATTTCATGTGTTAAGAGTGTTCTCAAATGGGCAGCAAATTATATATTTTTAAAACTGGAAGACAGGCACTCTCTCATCATGCAAGGCAGTACTATTGGTGTCAGTATGCTTGCACAGTTGCAATTATTTATAATATGGAATGCAGAAACAATGTTCTTCTGTATAAAGTATATGGGTGCCTGAGATCACAACTTGACAGTCTCCACTCCATCTCTATCCCACAGATGATTCAGGCCATAGGAGTAAAATAACTGTAAACAAGTGTAAAGTAATTGAAGCCATTGTGAAATATAGGCTGTCCATGACAGATGGAAGACTGGTCTGCGAAGAGACCATGCAACCATTTGCTGTCAGATGCTCCCTGTCAAAAGCTGGGCAGAGAAGATTTGACTTTGGGACTTTTCTTTGCTGACAGAATGTATTCATACAGAGAAAATGGATTTCACATAAGCCATGACAACCACACAACAATAACTGACAGTGGTATTTCACTGCTGTTATGACTCTGACAAGAACAACCACTGGTGCCACCAGGCACTGGTCAAATGTCAGTCTGTTTCCCTTTTGACTTTATGACACAAACTGCTTGGTTAATAATGTCATTGACTGAGAGAACATCATTAGCCGAGCGCTCCTGCTGTATGAAAACATTGTAAATAGTTTTGTTGCATTTTATTTACTTATAAATATAATGGAATAAAAATATATCTTATGATTTAAACGATACAATTGTATTTTGCATTATAATGCGAGGACACAGGTAATATATGTATATTTATTGGTCCTGTATCCTCGGGATGTATTAGGTTTTAGAAGCTGAATTTGAAAGGCCTAAAAATATGGTTATATCAATTTTGTTCATTTCACATAAGAAAATGTAGGATTCTGTGCTCAAATGTGATCAAGCCCGACTCAGTTCATGAGCATAAACATTCACTATTGCTTATATAATTATGAATAGGTAATATTATGGACAAATAAAATAATAAAGATTTTTAATATAATAATAATAATGCAGTACGTGTTTTGATGCACCCTGAAAACTGTAAGATATTAACAGCTATGATCAGTGTGCGTTTCTTTGGCTGGATTAGAATGAATCAAGACAGACCCGACAGAACAGACAGATAAACTTATGATAAAGGATAACGCTGGTCTGCAGCAGAGCGGAGGATGACAGATAGTGCAGATATGGAACAGCTTTAGCTTTTGGTTATGCTTTAGCACCCGCTGTGAGGAAACAAAAGCAAGGCACCTGCAGTGTGTGAGTGAAAAATCACAGACTGTGTTTTAAATCGTGGCTTTGGAGCTGCTCTGTGTTGTAACGTTTTTTTCCTGTACCTAGAATGTGCCACCTCCAGGGTGATAAGCTGCATTAGAATATATCAGCACAGAGAAACTGTGTGAAGTCTGATTATGACTGACTTAAAAATCATTTCCAAATAATAGTGGGTTGGGTAAAGGAAAAGATGGCTGGCCGAGTGAGAGCCCACACATCCTTTTTAAACAAATTACACTTTAATAGTATTCAGTGGAATGACAGTTGTACTGTACCTCTCTCTGCAATGTTGCATTGCACTGTCTGCTTGGTGCCCATTTAAGAATTGTTTTGCTTGGCTGTTTTGGTGGAATTTGTAGCCTAATTTTATATTTGAAATTGTTTGTTTGAACAAGTGACAGAAAATATATTTTTCCGAAATGTGATTTTATAATTAGTCTGATATAAAAGTTAAATAAACTACAGAATATTTTTGTGACAGGATACTTCCTCAGGCATAGATGGTTCCACTGTGTTACTGTCTACAAGGCAGGAAACTACTGCGAAGGTTTATTGTCCTTTGCCCTTCTGTCTTCTTTTTTTCTTGAAGTTTGTCTAAATGAAACTAAAAAGCACAGACATCTACATCTTGAAAAACACTAGGTTAAGGTTAAGGTTTGAGTGCACACTTCTGTGCTTGTAAGAATGACGGTATGAAAGGAAGTGGTTTAGGATTTCAGGCTGCTTGACTGGCTGTGGCTGTTTTGCTAATTTAAATTTAAAGGATGCTGATTTCATTCCCACTTCAGTCAGCATTGTTGCTAGTTATACAGACTGCGGTCTGGTTCATTGCCTTAGTACAGTACTGAGGTGATGATGATATTGCCTTATGTAGTCTGTGGCATTTCACAGTGACAAAGGCCAGCAACACTGAGCTTGATGAGGCGGTCCTGATGTTTTATGAATATTCTGCCTTTTGTTCAGCTTTGACTGCTGCACAAAGCTAAGTCCTACTGACAGACAAACCTCCATGGGGAGGAAGCACTGACTATGACATTACACTGATATCATATGGGAAAAATATAAACTTAGTGTGCTAGCTAAGCTTGCAACATAGCTGTGATCTATATTCTTGGGTCCAGAGTCAAAGGAGACAAATGTATAGGCGGACAGGAATCCGATGTCCTTGTGCAGGATTTACATGACTGCCAACAGTCAATATATGGCACCCTCATTGAAATTAGATTAGAGGGACATAACGCATGTTTTACACTGTTACTCTAGGTTGGGGAGGTGGTTCAACAAAATTTAGCAACAAGCCAAACAGAAGTGGCAGCAGACTGCAGGGACAGTTTGGGTGATCCATCAAACAGTTTCTGAAATCTGAAGAGAACGTATCCGCCTCCACGCTCCACACATGCATTATGTTGCATACAAGCCAACCATAATACAAAGCCATTATATTCAGTAAACAGCTACAGTGAAAAATGCTAATTTTAAATTTTTACCGCATGAGTGATTTGAATAAAACAAATCTGGCGAACTATCAACAAAGTGATAATAAACTAATGTGGTGCTGAGCATCAGAATGCAGCTGTGCTATTGTGTTTTTGCGCTTTAGACTTGCTTTGAGCACGAAGGCTTCCAAAAATGCCCACATCCAGTGATCCTTGACTCCAAAAGAGATGTCACCAGCTACTCACACACCACTTCTGGTACCTCGTCACCTGCTGAGAGGTGACTAAGTTTACAGTTAGTCAGTAAAACACTGAATAGCACTACAAAAGGGGAAAAAAACTAAATCTATAAATAAATAAAAGTGTATTTTCCACTTAACTAATATCAATCCATAGCATGGGCATTTTAGTTATTAAGCTGATGTATATTCTCTTTGAGAAGTGCTGCCATCTTAGATAGCATCATATGTAGCACACTGGGCCTTCCCTTCATTTTTATGCCGACATGAGTTCCACTTCATCCAGAGCATACATGATAACAAATCCAAAATGTCAGCATCCTATGATTTATAACACCTTTTTTGACAGGCTGTTTAAAATTGCCAAAACATTTTATTGACAAGATTAAATGTCACATTTTAATTCATAGCTCATAACTGAAGCATTTTCCCCTCCATGTGCCTCTCAAGTTGAAGTATAAATATTCTGATCAATGCACAGAGGCACAACTGTTTTCAAAATATGTCCTTGTGTGCCAGATATTTAAGGCACGTGTTTATACAATAATACAGACAAGACAGAACACAGGAAAGTGCGTCACTGATTCAGCTGATCAGGTTCAAAAAATCTGAAGGGTTTTGTGATTGTGATTCTGATATTCTTAGTTTCTGAATAAAAACTCTGAACCAATGCAGGAGTTCACATTACAAGCTACATTTTATGCAAAATAAAAATCACTATTTTGCAAGTACTCCTTGGTATATTTGAAATTGAAATTCACAATTAGTCATGTGTATAAAACCAATAAGATATTTTTTATACACTTGTTACTATATTAACAAAATGTAGGTCTGCAGAACAATTAATACTAATATCTTCAGCTGTTCTGACGCCCTGAATGAAATACTACATGTGGTGTTTTAATTACCAAGTCCAACTACTCACTCATAAGCTGGAGTGATCAAAAGTCGCTCCTCTGTTCTGTTGTGGGTTGTTTTTCTCTGGATTTTCCTGAGGGGGCCTTTGGGTGAGCAGAGGTTTTTATGACTGCTGTGATTGAAGCTTTGACGATAGAATTATAATAATACCCCATGTTTAAAATAAAAACACACAGTCATGTCCGTCTTATGGCTCATCCTCTGTACAGCAGAGTATATTAGAGCTTCAATTTGATGTCTTGAGGATTTGTCTTGTAGGAGAAGTGATTTTCAGTGGTGAAGAATGCCGTATGTGACAGACGTGATTGGCTGGTAAAAAACACTTTTTCTATCTGTTGCATGGTGCTGCTTATTTCACATCAGGCTGGATCTGCTTCCTTCAGGAGCATGTCACAAGGCATTAGAGTCTAATTTAGAAAATTTCCACAATTAATTGCTGGGGACAGAGGGACAATTAAGTTGGACACCCTGTGAGCAATTAGATCGAAGCTGTCGTGCTGAGAAGAGCTTCACTGTTCACAGAGTTGGTACAGTATGTCAAGGTTATATGGATTTTTTTTTTTAATTATCCTTTGAGGTGTTCTTATTCTATGGTATTCTATGTCCAAGAAAGTAAAGAGCTAGAAGCAGGTAGCATTTAAATATTCATTCATGCTTTAACAATCTGTTCTATAGTGTGAAATTTACAGTCTGTCATTTGAAATACTTTGCTAGACTGTGTTATCACCTAGTCAAGCTTCTAGGCCAAAACTAAACTAACTTCTTTCTGACATGATTTATGTTAGAATTCAATGTGTATCAGCATTAAGTACTCAGAAATTACACTCAGTCCCTCAGCCCACAGTAACTGGCAGGTACAATAATTATTCCTGACTCTGACATGCACATGCTACTGTAACTGTTAGTGATGCTGTGGAGATGCATTGGCTGATGTGCACAACCTATTAAAATGTCATGTGCATTGACAGGAGAGGGGGCGTTGACATAACCTTGAGGTTTGTTTATGGTAGGACTTATTCATGAAACTTGAACACATTTTATTTTAATTTTACATATTATTTTACAGGACAAATTCACATTCCTAAGTGTGTCTTTAAACAACGGTCATGTGCTCATAGGGTTTTTTTCCCTCTTGTGTTAATCATTCCTCCTTTTCCTACTGACCACATTGACATTTCTTCAGTGGATGGAAGCCAAAATCTGTGTTTGTATCCAAGTCTAAAATGAGGTGTAACCAATCTGGAATCATTAAATCAAGTGCATATCTTCCTACGTCTTTAGTATAGAATTGTCAATTGTATTTAGACACACTTTAATACATTTTTGCACAGATGGAGGAATGTGGATTTTGGTCACATAACTTGAAGCGTCATAGGGAGGGATCCCTAAAAGGCCAGGATTAACAGGAAGAACGGTTACAGCAAATAAAACTCATTTTGTGTTGATGTGGGCACCTGTGAACACACAAAATGAAATATTCCTTTAATACTAACAGAAAAAAGTCACATTGTGAAGAGGAAAAAGGCAAAATGACAAGTTGTTGAAACCACAAATGGTTCAAAACTGTACAGTTAGTCTACTGGAATCAGAAAATGGTGGTGGTGATGGAAAAGATTGACATTTTTGGAACTCTGCTTATTTGCTTTCATGCAGAGAATGATGATCTTTCACTTTCATATCTGTACTTTTGAAGACATAATCAGTAGCTGTATAGATTAGCTTAGTGAAAATGACTAGAAACAGCTACCCTGACTTTGTCTAAATGTAATACAATCTGTCTACTAAAATCTATCAGAGGCTATCAGAGAATGGAGTTTAGTTATCTTTTAAGGCAAAGTGCAGTAATCAGGAAAAAAAAAAGAAATAAAAATCAATATTTGGTGTGACCACCATCTGCCTTTAATTTACAGCATTAATTTTTATTAAAACACTTGCATTAAGTGCCTAATGTGTCTGAACAGTAATGTATGCATTTTAAAATGAAAATTATGCAAATGAAATGTATGATACAGCAGTATCTTGCACTGAGTGGTCATGCTACATTATGGATCCTGCTCACGATTTATGATGAGAACTGCCAGAAAATAATAATTTTGTTGAATGTGCAAAATCCTGTCTGTGCTCAGGCTCAATGACATTGACCCTGCAACCCCACCATACAGACATGCACACTTCTGCCCCCTCAGTTGCTCTCATGATAGATCGTGTTGATAGTGCTCATTGACCTCAGTTTAACACCCTTCAATTCATATCAACCACACTTTCTCGATCTACTGTGGGCTATTTCACTGCCCTCGTGATTTAACTGAGTTAAAAATTTATTTAGCTGAAATGGTTATAGAGGAATTTACATTATTCATCCACTTTAAGAATAATAAGAGCATATTAAACTATATAACTCTTTTAGGTACTTCTATCTGAGACTGTTCCATGGAATATTAAATCCCATTATATTTTCCAAGACATAACCTTTACATGCATTTCGGTGTTAAGAGCTGAGAAAATGCTCTTCTCTTCTAGTGCAAAAATCTGTAGCAATGTTTTCTCTTAAAATTTGACAGATCCAAATGAAATATAGTGTAAATGATGTACAAAAATTAAAAAAAAATTTCTTTAGTCCCAACACAATAAAGACACAAAATTCATATGGCTTCACCCACTGATACCTCTTCTTCATCCTTTCTCTGCATCCTCCAGAAGAGTCTTCCACTCTGGCCAATGAGAGGAGAGGCTGAAAATAGCTCATTAGTGAAAGACTAAAATATGCGGCAAGAAAGAAGCTAGTTAGACAATTGACAATCCAGCACATTAGAGCCAAAAGATCCATGAAAGCATACACAACTCATTATGCTTTGTCACGCATTAGGGAAGAAAACCACCAGCTTCAACGACTTGTGCCCCCTTTGCAAACACAAGACATTTTTCAATGCACGATGGGATGTGAAAAACTGTTTAGAGGATTCTGTGAATAGTGTTCATTTAGATCAATAACGGTTCCTGTTGTTTCATGTTGGTGAGAAAACCACACTTGCGTACAAAGTCAGAAATAAATACTTCCACTTATAACACTATGTGTCAATATTACTGACCAGCTATGTTGTGGGGGTGGATTTTAAAGTATACATTTATTCATTTGATGGAAGTGTAGGGACGCCGTGGGGTATCTGATCATCAGAGGCACCCAGAAACATCCTTTCATTGTTCCCGTGCATGGGCCTTCCAAAATTGATTTTCTCCAGCAGACACATGCCCATGGCACAGGACCGCAAATGCTTCCATGATCAGGAGAGTAAAATCAGCTTACTGCACTAACCGTCTCAGTCACCAGCTCTGAACAGAGCATTTGGGGATGACATGATACAAACTGCTGCAGATGCATGCAGCTGAACACCAGAGAAGTGCCTCAGGGGATTCTCTGACACAGAAACAAAGGTTTAATGACGCTATGCTGCTTTAACAGCAAACAGGGGTTCAGGCTAGTGTTTAGAAGTGAAGTAAGGTGTTACACTGAATGTACATCTATACTGAACAAACACCCTGAGCCTATTTGACATCTCAGCCTAGCACTGGCTTATATTACATCATCATCCTAAGGGTAAAATGTGCTTGATGGAGCTTCGGAGAAACTTCAATGGAAAATCCTTCTGGCAAATATTTATAATCCATACACAAATCCCAGGCTTAGA
Source organism: Helostoma temminkii (assembly GCA_900302695.1). Lineage (NCBI taxonomy): Eukaryota > Metazoa > Chordata > Actinopteri > Anabantiformes > Helostomatidae > Helostoma > Helostoma temminkii. The sequence continues at coordinate 10,190 of OMLM01012086.1, forward strand.
CTTTAAAGCATATGCTTAACCTGAGTGTGAAATCAAACCAGTTCCTGCCAGTCAAGTGCACGATGTTTGATTTTTATTGGGTCTTTCTTTGAGTGTTCTGTGATCTCAGTCACACTCTGTTGCTGATCGTCCCTGATTGCAGCAATTAGCTTCATCTTAGTTACTTACAAAATGTCTTGACAAACTGTCACATTCTCTTGCTACCAAGCCTAAAGCAACTTTCCACCTACTTCAAGCCTGTCTATCACAAAATGACGATGGGAGACCATTTACCGAACTTCAATAAATGCTTATAAATCATGGAGCCGACACTGGATAGCACGATAACTTGATGCATGACACTTGATAACTCAAGGGCCATGGTTAGTTCAAATGCATCAGTGTTCGAATCATGTCTTTTTGCAGCACCATGAGGTACATACAGTGCTGTTAAAAATAATTTTCAGGCTTCCAGATATTTTACGTTTCATTTTTTCCTATATGTAACACTTAATTGATTGAGGTCATCAAACAAATCATGCTGTTTTTAAATAATGGTTTCATTTATTAAGAGAAAAAGCTGTCCAAACCTGCCTGGCCCTATGTGGAAAATAATTGCCACCTAAACCTAATAACTGGTTGGGCCACCTTTGGCAGCAACAACTGCAATCAAGTGTTACTGGTTACTGGATAACTGGCGACGAGTCTTCAATTCAATTCACATCAATGTGGAGGAATTTTGGCCCACTCCTCCTTGCAGAATTTTTAAAAATTCATCCACATTGGAGATTTTCTGAGCATGAATTGTTCGTTTAAGGTCATGTCACAGCTCAATCGGATTTAAGTCCAGACTTTGACCAGACCACTCCAAAACCTTAGTTTTGTTTATTTTGAGTCATTCAGAGGTGGACCTGCTGGTGTGTTTCAGGTTTACTATTGATATGGTACTTTTACTGCATCTGTTCTCTATTTGCATTATAAATGCCCCTTTGTTAACACTGTAAGTCCTGTGATTTGCTGTAGATTGAAACTGTAAAAAGCTTCTATTGATATGTAACTTTAAGGTAGTGGCCCATTTACTGCATCTGATCACTACTACTACGTGTTGTTATTGTTATCGTATCGTATAATTTGCATATGAGCCGAGTCAATAAACATCTAAATGGCAAATCTTAAAAATCAAACATAGGAAACAACAAACAAACACTGTTATACATCTTCAAGTTGAAAGGGCATTAAAGTAATTTGATTGTGTGGTGTTGCTCTTCCTGTAAATTTCAGCTACATGTAAGGACTGTTACTGACAGAGAGAGAGAGCTGCTAAATCAAACTGTGGTCACAGCAGAGACAAAGAGTGCTCACAGTAGATAATGCCACAGTTTGACTTGTTCTCAGCTCGTGGATGGATGATGAGCTTACTGTCAGATTCAACTACCACTGTCTTTCAAAACATCCTGAATATCGGGTCACACATAGTGTTAATGTTAACAATGCATAGCTAAAGGCTGTCTTTAAAGATCCACAATGTTCCATGCACAAAGACAGTATCGGTGTTAAGCTTACTTTGAATGAAGCGCTGGTAGGCAGGTGAAAAACACATTAAAAAGAATTATAAGGAACTAAGGTGCAACAGAACGAAGCAGGTGACAGTGATAAAACAACTATTTCTCTGGTTAGTACACTAAACAATGTTCCACAAATGGGTAAATCTGTAACAGAGTTTCACTACACAGACTAAACCGAAGAATGACTGCACCAGTAATAAAGAGAATGGCAAAATTCAAGTTCATTATTTTAGATTTTATATATAAATTAAGGATTTATACATTGCTGATAAAGAAAAAAATACAAAACATTTTTTCATCTTACATGACATTTACAAGTGAAATTTTACACAACATATTCAATAACTTACAAATGCTTTGTTTGCATAAAAAATATATCTCTTTACAAAAGTTCTGAAATATGTACATGTTCATATACACAGGTTCTTGACTGCAGTTACTGCTGTGTGGTACATTTAATAGCATTCTAGTCTACTCTGGAGTCTGATGTGAGACTGACTTGCCATATACTGTTTAGTCACCAAATGCATTTCTTTTCTCCACTATAAGAAATATGAACTTGCAAAATATATTACATATTGATAACACAAGACATCTTGCTAAAGAATGCCATCAAGTATCAAAACTGTATAAATGTACAAAATGTAACAGCAATGAGAGGAATCAATATAGTGGTACAAAGTACTATAGCAGCAATTGCTATACTGGATCACTTTTTGCCAACATGCGCAGATATGAAACTATGAGTTGCTTTTCAAACACAGGTCTTTTTAGATAAACCATCAGAGCTGACATCACTCAGCTAAATAGTTGCAAAATGTGCAGATAAATTACACTAATGAACAGTTTTACTGATGCAATAATGCGATGTCTTCATTAAAAACATATGCCCATATAGTATTCAAGGCACTGTAATGATGTAGAAATGTGATGACAGTGTCAAATTCATTTTTCATTTTAAAACATAGACTAGAATGACAGTACAATACTGATGGTGGCTCATATTTAAGTGTGCAAATGTTTTTCATATATACTGTACATTTGTTGGCAGAAGCTGATGGTTCAGTAAGACGCTGAAAGAACATTTGAATCAGAGGGCATCAATAAAATTGGCCAAGGCAGTGTATTCACCAAGTTATGTCTCAGAGCAGGAGCATGAAGAATTTACGGATTAAAAAATTAAATACAGTTCTCTATGAAGAAGTAAGAAATAATTGATTGCACTTCTTCTGTCTTGAAATAAAATTAAGGCAGACACAAATTTTATAAACAAACAAACAAAAAAAAGCTTTCTATTAATGTTAATAATCTGTGTACTTTGATTTACCAACATCCAAGATTAAATAAATCTCTGGGAATCCTGGCTGGCATTACTGTACATATTGTGCAGTGTAGGTATTCTCTACTTTTAATAATAGCTCAAATAATCAAGCAAGAAACTCCTACTTTGACATTCTTGATATATACAAAGAGACAAGGCCAGGCTTTTTTCACTCAGAAACTGGCTAGTTTGGTACATGTACAAACAAACAAACAAAAAAAGAAAAAAATAATTCAATTTTCAATAGTTCTATTGTTGGATGATTTGGGTACAGCAGCACATGGCTAATACAGTGATGAAAGTACTGTCTAACCCAACTAAAATCTCATACTAGAACACTTTTTTCAAAAACAACTGATTGCACAGAACATGATAATAAACCCTAATGTTCACCATTTCTCTTGTGAAGAAAATGTACTCTGTTGTTGTCGGAGAACCTGCACTGTAACAATAAAAGCCCTAGCACTCCCAGTAGCACTCAAAAAATTGCACTGCACTTCAATAACCAAAATCTCTGGCCATATATTTTGTCCATAAGAGGTACACCCCAATAAAGAGGTATAATTGACCATATAACTTTGTAGACTAACAGAACACAGCACCGACTCTATTAAATGACAGGTGTTTCTATTTTTTTTACTTTATCTCCTCTCACACACTCCACTGCTTTGAAAAGTAAACTGAAAAAAGATTACATCGATCAACTCACAGTTGAGAGACTCCTAACCTCCATGAGAGAAAATAAATTTGATCAGGATGAATGTGAGGCAAAGACAAAAACAAAAGTAGGCCTAGTTCTGAGATGCTTTCTTGAAAAGAAAAAGTTTAAATTTTTCATTTGGCATTGTGAAGTAATCCCGCTATATTTATTCTACAGAGCATAAAATACTCTATTTTAGCTATATGCCAGAGGCTCTTTTATTCATAAAGTCAACACTCACAGAGTGTAAAGAGTACTTTTCTTCACCAAACAAAGGGAAGATCTGGAAAGGCGTGGGACCTCCCCTTTCTCTCTCTCTTTAATCTTTTACCTTCTCTAGACGATCAATTGCAACTGCCCAAAGTGTTGCCGAAAATGTGCTTTAGAGTATGTTTCTGAGCAATGCTGTGTCTTTGTTGTCAGCAGACAGGGAAAATATGTCTATATATATTTATGTTAAGCAAACAAGGAGATGTTGTAGATTTCTCTGTGTTTCTCTCTCCTTCTGTCTTTCTCTCATACTCAGCAGACATCAAACCATGGTGCAGATGGTGTTGAGATTGGGGTCAAAGCGGACAACTTTCCCCTCAGCAGCTTTTGTGTTTGTGTTGTACATGGGATTTTCAAAAGTGGCCTGTCCATTGTTGTTCTCATGGACAGAACATCCTGTGTACTGCGCTTTATCTGTTTTCCTGGGGAAAAAAGCGAGGTTGTATATTAGTTGAGAGACAGTATCCCAATTATCTCCCGTCCTTCCAATCCAATAAACATGTTTCCATTATCTTGGTGTGGGCAGCTGCAGTTGGTAAATGAGGCTGAATGGTAATTATTGTTGAAAAGAGCAGTCAGAGGAGCCCTATGCTAATTTCCTGGTAACTAACATAATGATTTGCATGTATATGCGGTTCTGAGAGACGATCTGTCTAAATTATGTCAAAATCAATACAGCTAACCAAACTGCACACATTCATACAGTACAGCAGAATGTGCATATTATGGACATATATCAAAGTTATACTCATTTAAAATGCAGAATGCATACTGCTGTGTAATATGGTTTAGATGGAAATACACCAACTAATATTGCATCATGCTATGAAGCCCTCTCACAATTAAGGTATCCAGTGATGGAACATACTGCAGTAAAGCAAGCTGTGGAAGTGGGACACTGTGTACTATCTACATCATGAGCATTTCCTTTGGCTTTGCAAACATCTACAATAATCTAGGCGTGTACAACTTTTTCCAGTATCACATCTGTGGTAAATAACTTTAAAACTCAACCTGGCACACAGGCTCATGTGGCATCTACACAGAAACAGATAACAGCAGATACTAAATTTGGGTGCACAGATAGTATAGAAGACACCAGGATACACTACATACCGTTGTTTGTAGAGATAAAAACCAAGGCCTGCAAAGATGAGGGCAAAGAAAGGCACGAGGATAGCAACGGCAACAGAACTGCTGTTAGTGGAGCCGCTGGTTTCAGGATCAGTGACTGTAACATTTTCTCTCACACTTAAACCTGGAGAAAAATATTTGCATTAGCAGAAGAATTAGGAAAATAATCATTACATAGTATATATTCACTGGAAGAACAAAATGAAATGGAAGAATAGAAAGATACGTACCATCTGCTGGTGGCGATAATGATGGTGATGATGATGATGAAGGTGATCACAATGATGACAAGTTGGAAACGCAGCAGACAGTTGATAAAGACGACAACCATAATGATTAAACTGATAATGATCACTGTGACTGTGATAACGTTGTAGAAGACAACCACAGGATGATGATGATGTTGAGCACAAAGAAATGAAGGACAATTATGTGAAAGGAGATAATCTACTCTGTGCTAGAACCGCGTGACAATAAGCAGTAGAGAAACCCACTATATACAGTACATGTATGCATGTTGTCAGTACAGATCAAATTTAAAAAAGATTAATGTTATTAAAGAGGATGTTTTAAATCACTTGGTTTTAGCTGGTTTCTAATTTGAGTGTTGCCATTAAACTTCCACATCCACAACAATGTTTTCTTCATGTGGCAGGAAATAACATGAAGAATATGTGCTATACATGACGAGCGTGTTTTCATATCTAAAAAAATATTACTGTGTTTTTATGTTTGGAATGTTTTGTAATATAATCTTTGAATATGATAATATTGTTTTCACCATTTTAACTAGAGGACACTAGAAGTTTCATTGAAAAGTGTATTTATATGTCTCAATTTTCCACATTGAATTTCTATATATGAATATGAATATCTTATATGTATAACAGACCACAACTGGCCTCTTCGCTAGCTGTGGCTTCCTACTAAGGCACAGAGAAATTCTCCTTTTCAGCAAATAGATGTAAAAAATCCTTGGAGGGTGAAAAATCTGCACATACTGTACAGTACAGTGATGCTCAAACATCCAAATAAAGTAACAATAAGCACAGCATATTGATATTCTTGATTAGAGAGGGACATTAATATTCTCTTTGTTTAATTTCATTGTTCATTTCAACTTTAAATAGCAGATAAAAAGAGAGCAATGGAGGATTTATTATTTAAAAAGACACATACCAAGTCTCTGTAGTCCAAACTGTCCATAGTCTTTACCCTGTATAAAGCCTTGGAACACATAGCTGCCACCCTCAGGCTCAGCTGAAACCTGGTGAAAAACAAACAAGCACAAAACATAACAGGGAGCTTGAGAAACTGTACAGTTTGTTTCAACTAAATGAAATCATCTCACCTGCCACCTTAGAGAGTGTTCAATCTGTTATACCCAACATAAGAAACTACATAAATACTGTATCTAGTACAACACTCCACACAGTCTGTCATGCTACATTCAAAGCTAACACCTTTGGTTTTTGAAGCCCTGCTCTAAGAGTTGTGCCGTATTCTATCAATAGCTCAGGGGTGTGCAGTCATCTGTCACACCTTGTTATCAAGTGGACCTTGAAGTTTATTTTAGCAGAGGAATCTCAGTTCCACCAACAAAAAGTCTGCTGCAGTTGTTACAGATCCCTTAGATCTCAGGTGTGTGCCACAGCGTATTCAGCATCTGATCTACAGCCAATGTAAATATATGTAAACAAAAACAGAGAATGGGCCAGGAAACTACTATTCTGCTTGTTATCACAGTTTCTCCTCATATGCTGTGATGTTTTATCTTTGTTGGCATGGCAAGTAGGATTAGAAAAAGTAATGATACTGACGCATTAGCTTGATTAAGTCCAAGCACAGCTTATTTTTGCCTTACAAAGGGTTACAGCTCCATTGCCTACACTCTGCAACTTGTCTGTCAGTCTGGACAAAAACCGAAATAAATATATAAAGTACAGTCACAGCTCTTGGTTACTTTTAAATGATCACTGGCCATCTGTTTCAAATTCCAATGTATACTCACAAATCCATCCATTGCCCAGGTCTCGTCAGTAATCCTGCTCAAAGAGCTGTGGGCCAGTGCTCTCGTGTGGTACAGCAGGAGCATTAAGCGTGCCTCTTGGCACTTGAACACTCCTACAAGGTAGAGGGCAGAAGTGGTGACTAAAGAGATGGGGCACTAAAATGCTAGATTAAGATAAAATAAAAAGAAGCAGAGACTACTAAGAAGAGAAAAATAAAGAAAAATAAGCTGAAAGGAAGAAAAAAGCAGGAAAAGATGAGAACATAGCTGAAGGAGGAGGGGAGGAGACGAGTGACTCTTGAGTGGGCAGTTTAGTCAGAGCAGGCTAATACATCCGTCTTTAGAGCCAATAGTTAATTTCCACTCTCATGCATGAGATAATTTGGTGATTGACTGATTGACATGAGGCACCCTCAAAATAAATGAAAGTGACACACAGAGGTAGTGAGAGGAGGAGAGGGGAGGCGAAGAGGAGGAAGTAGAAGACAGATGATTTATAGATGACTCACCAGAGAGCAGAAACTCCATGCTACTGTCAATTAAAGTTGCATTGACTTTTCCCGTTGTGGCATTAAAGCTTGTGACTGTTAAAGTCATCGGCTGTTTCTGGCCCTTGTAATCATAGGAACCCTTCCAGACGAAATCAGGGGCAAAGACGTCATCAGGAACTACAGCAAAGAAAAATATAAAAATAATAATTACATAATACCATTAACAAAACTGCATGAGAGACCTGAAAAATCACACTGAGGTTACCATACTAGATAACCATATGTACACTAAAGATATTTAAGTTAAGATCGGACAAAAGTTTAAATTCCTCCTGCTTCTACCACCAAAAGTTATATCATCAATCATGACTAATTCCAGAAGCAGCATGCAAAACCAAGCCATGACACTACCGTCACAAAGCTTCATGAGCTTGTACAGTTTGGGTCATGAGCAGATCCTTTCGTCTTCTAACTAATTTCATGACTTTTCCCCCATAGACAGTCCTTTAGTTTTCATGAAGATGTATCCTTTTTAATAGCATATACAGTTTTTACAGGTAAAATCCAAGACTCATATTGAGAGTAGTCACTTAGAGCAATTTGTTGTCTGAACAATCAACCTTACAGGACACACCTGGGTAACATGAAAAACCTGTCAGTCACATTTTCTAATGTTGTTTGCTTGCTTGAAATGTTGGTGATACAAAATATGCTCTTCTATGTTGGTAAAGTTTAAATGGAGGAAACGACAATTTGGTGATGTCAGTCATCAACTAAAAGCTGAAAATTCTGAACTGTTGTCTGATATCCACCTTTTGATCTTAAACTCAAATGTCTCCGTGTCACAGAAAAACAAATGGATTAGCCTTGCTGTTGCATACTTTTGGATGGGATTTTGACGCATCAGTTTTAAGCCATATCAAATAAATGTTATGTTTTTAATGCAGCCGTGCTTTAAAGTGGTAATTAGGTATGCAATGGAATCAACATATCAAACATCCGATAACAATCTTTTGATTCAATTTGAGTAACATCATGTTCCTTATATGCTTTGACAATCTCAATTAACGATAATTAAATACAATCTGAAAAAGATAGCTTTGGATTCACTCTGTGAACTTGGAAAAACTTCTATAATAGTTTAAAAACTTTATATAACTGTCTTACAGCACACTTATTATCTGCTGGCAATTATTTAGCAGGAAGTACAAATCAATTTTTGAGTCAGTGCAAAAAGGGGACTGTTAGTAGTTGGCATAACAAAGTTAAGTTGTATTTGATAAATCAGTTTCAATAATTCGACGCACAATACATTATGTTTTATGATGTGAAGAGAGGTCTTTGCTACCATGTACTATAATTTTCAACTGAAATGCGTAGTTATATTGTGGCATTTTGCTACTAATATCAACAGCCTGTGAAAGAGTGAACAGAGTGAAACATTCTGCTCACCTTCTATATTTTGATGAATATATGCACAGATTTAGTCACTGTAGATGAGGCAATATAGAGCTAGTTTCAAAACTAAGCTCAGTGACAAACAGAAAAACAAACTTTCCTGTTGCTGATGCTGGTGATAAAAAGAAAGCTGCAGGACAACAGTAAGTTGAACAGCTTGTGGAATTCAAAACTCACCATTTATTTTAGGGCTGGGTGTCCCTGGTATGGGTTTGACAGTTTTCTCATGTGATTTGGATCCAACTGCAGAAGAACATAAATATGTATGTCACAAAGATATAGTGATACACAACAAGGCTTAGCAGCTGGCGGATGTTCAGAAAGTAAGCACTGCTTAATTTACACACTGCCTGCATTATACTTTTCCTCACTTTGGTGAGATCTCTGGTGGCTCAGTTCTAGAAAATCTTATAATCAACAATACAGCTGAACGTTCAAGTTAAGCAATAACCTTAACGGGCATATCACAATTAGTAGACTGACACCACTTGTGTCTCATTATATATTTTAATTATTATTTTTTAATATCAGCTTATTTCACTTAACCTTCAGTAATAGTACTTCAAAGGTAGTACAAATGACACATAGGAGTGCTTTTTAAATACTTAGTATATACACAATTATACACTTCTCTAAAACCACCTACCTCCTTCCACAGTCATGCACACATGCACAATTTTTCCCTGGAACATTTTTCACTTTTACGCCATCCCCTCCTCCTCACCATCACCACCACATGCCCCTGTAGACCTTTGCTGACCACATACCTCTGCAGACAGGCACCTTGCCAGTCCAGCTGCCGTCAGAGCGGCAGACACGGTGCTCTGAACCCCCAGCTAGGAAATAACCCGGCTGACAGGTGTACACCAGAGTGTAACCATAGGAGGGCAGGTCTAGACCCACAACGTCAGCGTTGGATGGGCTCCGTGGCTGCTTGCAGGAGTGTGCTGGAGATCAAGCAGAGGGCAGGCATGTTACTACACGCACACACACGCAAATAGACCCAGATACACGCACAGACAAATTTACACACTTATACACACAGAGACATAGACACAGACATAATTAAGCACTCAACAGTAGAGAGAGGAACAGAAATGGGTCAGAAAATAGAGGATAAAAAAGAAGCACACAACATTTTCAATTTAATTGGATTCATGGAAATATTAGAAAGCATATTGACACATATTGATACCCTAATATGCACTAATATGGCTCTAAAGTTAGAACCATAACTTTCAATTGCAAAACATGGTGTATTTTAAAAAGGGTTGTTTTGCGACTAACTACTATTCACTGGTGTGCAGAGCAATATATTTGTCTATTATTTTATGGGTGATGAAAATTGATTGTGAGGCCAGAGACACTCCTGGACACTGGAAGGAAGAAAAAAAAATGCTGCCTGAAATTACAGGAGGCTTTTTAATGCGATCCATATCCTGAATATAATATCAGTGCATGACGAAAACAGTGTCAGTTCAATAGAAACAAGCAAACAAACACTCTAAATATAAGACTTGTTGGATGCAGGAAGAAGACCTGACGTTCTTAGCTTCTTCAGGAAGCTAGTGACACGTTGATTTAGAACAAGTTGTTTGTTGTTGCAAGTTGTTTACAAAGCTGGCAAAAGCTGTTAATATTTACAGCTTCTCAGTTGAGTCAGTTGAGTATATTTAGTTAAATAAAAAACAAACAAGAAAAACCCCTTCACCACCAAAACATGGAGTAGTTCAACACTCATACTCTGAGAAATCAACAATAATGTAAAAATAACTAAATAATTTTGCAGCTTATGAGAGAAAAAACACTGCCAGCTGTCAAATGGGAGGCAGCTCCAAGTGAGTCACAGTTCCAAATCGGTCCTTCATGGCATTTTAATGACACTAGTGGCAATAGGGTGTGGATAGAATGCCAGGATGAGACCCAGTTTCTGAACTTTATGAAAGACAAGGAGAAAAAATTCCTCTTGTTGGATTTTACTTTTTTTGAACTGTGAATATTATATGCATGTCTGAAGACATGAATTTGTCAGTGCTCTAGAAAGTGATATGGGTATTTCAAGGTGAAAGTTGTGTTGAAATCTAGCAGGATACTTATTTTTTTCATCTTAGGTTTGGTTCTTTATTTAGTATACATTAGAAGTGCAGTCCTTGATTATTTATCACTGCATTTTTTTCCAATTTAATTAAATTCTCCTCATATTCCTCCATATCTGTCAGACGTGTGCAACCATAGGGACACAAAGTGTCTCTGACCAGGTAATTACAGCCAACAGAAAGACATGGTAAACAACTGTATACTGTAGGTCAAATGCATGTGCCATTCTGATCTTTTTCAGGTAGTTCATAAATCTGGCATTGGGAAATCTCTTTACACTGTATAAAAGAATTCAAATTGTCTCATACTGTGGCCTGTACGTACAAAAGAGACTAAATAACTAAATAAATATATGAATTCCCTTCTCACTGCCTAGGCACAAATCTATGTAACCCATTTAAAACGATGATGAGGATGCAATTTCTGAAGAAATTACGTGGGAGATCTGTGACGTTGTTGAAGAGACGCTGATCGCTGAGAAGTTATTTTAGGATTGCATCTAAAAGTACAACAAAACAAGGCAGATCGCTTATGAAAGCACAACAAAATGAGGAAATGTTGACAAAGAGGAAAAGTTGATAAAAAAAAATGTTGACAAAAAGTTTAAAAAGAAAAAACTATGATAAAAAGAAAAAGCTGAGAAATAGAAAAAGCGGACATTGTCAAATAGTTCTTAGAAAAAAGAAAAAAAAACACTATGGGCACCTGACGGCTTTAACAAACTGACTGATACGTTTTTGTGAAGAAATTCAATAAAATAAAGGTTTTATGGTGAGTTAGAGACAGGCCTCATCTCTGAATTAGTGGAGAATCTTGAAACCAATTTTTAAAATGGATCCTAATGGGACCATTCCAGGGAACTCTCCGGCATTTGGCCACGATAGACCAATGTGCTGAAATATGACAAATTTTCCTACCTTTCTAGGTATAATGTGATTATGAAAGATGAAAGTGGACTGAGGAAGAGAAGAAAACACACACCCAAAAAAAAGGGGAGTGACATCACGCCCTCTAGCTGACCAAAAGTCTCGTCACTGAAACCAATGGAGATAATGAAAACTGACAAAAAAACGACCCAAAACTAAAACTGGCAAAACTAAAAAACTATAAGAAATATGAAGAAGCTAATCTAAGGGGGAAACGTTGCAAGTGGCCTGATCAGTTAAAAGTTGAAATTATGTTTCTATGATAAACAATAAAGATACACAAAGATGATGAAAAGAGAAAAGATGATGGGAAGGTTAACGACTCCCATTGAAGTCAATGCAAAATTTTCAATGAAGAAAGTTGAATATCATAAAAAGTATAAAAGTTAAAAAGATGAAAAATAATAGCCCAGGAGGTCAGAAGGAGACACACGTTAGAAGTGGAATGGGACTAGTTAAGGATTGAAAAAGAGGCAAAATTATAATAATAAAGAACAGGATAACATAAGTGTTCTGTGTTCCACAGCTCTCCCAACAATAATAATAATAATAATAATAATAATAATAATAAAGAAAAAATAGGATAACAATAGTGGGGAGCTATTTGGACATAGACATGCAAAGGCAGCACTTCTGATGGATTTTTCTAATGTGGCATTCACACATATACACAGTACAATAGTTGTGAGTAGATGGGCCTTGGTGAATCTTCACTTTTGGCCGTGCCTTGTGTTGAACATGTAATTTAAGTTTTGCTCCGACTGGACAGTTGTTTTCTGATGTATAGTATCTACAACACACCCACAATGTTTTCATTTATTTTTACAAGTCATCCTTTTTCTTACTGGAACATAGTTTATGTAATGTGTTAGTGTCTTGTTGTAAATAACTGGTAAACCTGGGAATCCTCTATGTGGTTTATACTCAGCTCATAACCCAAACATCCTTAAGAATTTAGGTTCAGCATGCAAATTAGACATAAAACAATGTTAAGCTTGGCAGTGTTAGCAGATTTTTATCTAAATGTTTTTTCTGCATTACTGTCTACAACAATTACAGTTTGATCATTGGATACACTGTCTCAAACTGGTACAGTGCTCACTAGCACCTTAAAATCCCCCAGTTTCACTTTGGAACTCACCTATTTCTATATTTCAAGACACAAAGGTATGAAATTTGAGGATTTATGATGTGTACCTTCAGGTAAAAATATTAATCTCATAAAATGTAACATGATTCAAATTCAGAGATATTTAACACTGACTTGTGTCCTTTGCATCTATTACATTTATTGCTTTATAATAATCCCTCCAGCTTTTTGCTTTCGCCAGCACTGAAAGATTGGCTGGCTTCACTTTAAAATCAATTTAAGAGGCTTCACAGTAACAGAAGACCATTTAATCATAGAGAAAGCTATTTTACAGGATTTATGACTACTTTGACCAAGGGTCAACACAAAGTTTCTAACCTATTCCAAAGCACTCAGACTCATATACATAACCATAGTTTTCCCTTAAAGTATTATGGGCCAGGCGGGCCACTGGATCTGTATGTCTACTTTCAAATCTCTATTTATCTATATATTTATAATTGTAAAGTATACAGCATATACATTAACTTTTCCCACAGATTCCACAAATATATTCTGTGTTGTTTGCAGATATCTAATTATATACTAATTATAATATTACCCAATGATACTGTCCCAGTATTTGTATATGCTATTCATTGAAATATATTTTCATGCCAAGTGACATAATTGTTGATTTGCATGCAGACCTGAAAGACAAGAGTGGCTTCCTCTTTGCACAAATAATGATATATTCATACACCATAGCTGCAAATGCAAAGCCTGGGTATGAAAGTATGAATGTAAAATCTACTGAATGTTTCTACCACTTGCCAATTAACAAGGGGTGGCAGAATCATGGGAGAAGTTGACTTCATTATCTTAAGGCTATATTATAAATATTATGCTATGTTGTACAGTAGCTTAAGAGCTGTCATAACTGATATGGTTATGGTATGTCACTTTGTGAATACTTTACTTTTTCAAAACATTAAGGTAAAGATTTTCTTTTTAGACACACATCTTACACATTTAAATTGCCTTAAAGAATGAGGTTCAGCTTTGTGAGTGTCACAGAAACACTTCTCTATTTTTATACCAAGAGCAACAATGACAGGACAGGACAGAGAAAAAACTACATTTTTCAAGCCATCAGAGGGGGACAGCAGAGACAGACAGGCAAGACAAAGAAACTGCACCTGCTGAACAGAGTGACTAAGGAACTTAAAAGCCTCAAAACATGTGTTTGAATGAATGACAGACTGGTTTTCAAATTGCCTTTTCAGCAAGCGGTTATAAACAAGGTTATGCGATACAGTATGTGATTTTTGTTAGTTTTGTGCTGGGAAAGTAGAAGTACCTCAGTAAGTAAGTAAGTAAGTAAATAAGTAACGTGGTGACAACACATAATTCATCCATAAAAACAAAATGTCATTAAATTTAAAACATCTATTTAATATATGGCTGTTTAATATGCATTAGTTTCAGTTTGCCACCTAATAAACTGGCAAATAACTATAACCACAATCAAAAGAGACCATGCACATATTTAGGAATTCACAACTCTGCCTCCTCCCACCAAAACACAAACATAAATCTGTGCTGTAGAGAAGATCAGGCAGAGAGTGAGGGGTAAGTATTACATTGCTTCTGCTTCCTCAGCACAAATGTCTCAGGGAAATTCAAGTGGGGGCTACATCTTAGGACTTATGAAATCTAGATTACAACTTATTATTTGAATCCCTATATCAGAAAGCTTAAGCGTTTATACTGTAAGTGAATAGCAAAAGGCAGGTGATAGTAAGGGTTGAGGTGAGAATGTTCCCATGCCATAGCTGAAAGGGATTCCACTGAGATACTGGCCTATATCACAACGGAGAAAAGAATTTGGCATGGCAAACAGACTGAGCTAAACCTCACAGCCCCAGCTTGGTGTTCGTCAACAGTTCAGGTAGATCAAACTAAATTACAGCAATCATGATCAAACCTTTCTGTCTGAATGACTGACATGGCAGCTTGATTGAGGTGCATGCTGCAATCTACTGAGTCAAAGGCTATGTAAGGATAGAGGGAACTAGAGAAGCTGCTGTGAAAAAGAGACATAGACGGACATGGTGGTTGAAGAAAAGATGTCTGAGTAGCCAGCAATGCAGATAAATTGTGACAAAATAGTGGAAGGGGTAGCGAATAACAGAGAGTGACAAAGATCACGTAAAAGAGCAAGGGGAACAGGCACTCACGAATACAGGTAGGCTGGATGCCGGTCCAAGTGAGATCTGGCAGACAGATCCGCGTAGTGGAGCCCTGTAGTAGGTGTCCTTGTTGGCACTGGAAGTCTACTCTGCTGCCCACCTGGCCACAAACAGCACAGGGAGTGGAGAAAGTCAATACACTGATGCAAATGCCAATAGGCTCCTAGCGTCAAATCTAAAGAGCTGGGAAAAAATACTGTGCACCAAAGTTTTTTTCTCCTTTTTAATGATTATCTCTAGTGTGTTGAGGCAGACGGAGAGTATTCCTAGAGGCAATGGCCCATATTTTGTTCTGAGCTGATGAACAGACATTAGAAAGTGGAGGAGCTGACTTTTTGGTAAAACTATAGCGACAAACTCTTTTCAGTTATTGTCATAAATGACTTATTTTCAGTCACCACCACAGTTTAAAGACACTCTACATGAGATTTTCTCAGTTGAAGTGTCAAGATGTTCAGTTATGCACAAAAATGTAAGATCATAGTCATGCACATTATAAGTAGTGATACATATAATAAGCTGCTTCTGCTTTCATAAGTTAATCTGGCACAATGTTAATATCAGATATTACACTTAACTTTGAGGAAAGAATATTTGCACTTAGCTTGTAAGTGACACTCTAAAATCAACAGGGAGGAATAAAATGAAATATACTAGCTGCGAGCATCTTGAAGAAGCAACCAATAGTCATATTGTCATTTTTATTTTACCATTATTCATTTTACACACATGCGCCACTACTATTCATGTTCGCTTTTTGTACACGATTGTGTGGCATACAAAACTCAACAACTTAAAATGACAAAGCAAAAATTGTAATTATAAGTAATTCAATACTCTGACCCTTTTGACAGCAATTGCATCTACTATACACTACCAGTCAAAGTCAAAAGAATAACAGATTTTATAAGATCAAATTTATCAGAAATACAGTGTAGACATTGTTCATATTGTAAATGACTATAGCAGCTGCAAACAGTTGTTTCTTTAATTTTTATTAACTGATCATTACAAAACCTTTTTTGCAATGATGAGAACATGGACGTATACAAAGACGTATATGTTAATGAAAAACATGGTAATTCCCGATAGTGTACAAACTATATGCACAACTGAGTCTCTGTCACAGTGGAAAGGCAGCATCTGTACTGCTATGTTCAGGTCTCTCCACAGATATTCTATGGAGTTTGAGTCTGGGCCTTGGCTGGATCACTCCACTGGCCAGTTAGAGTCAGAGAGTTCTCCTGAGCCACTTCAGTGTTGTCTTGGTCATATGCTTTGGGTCATTTTTATACTGAAAGGTGAACAGATTCTCTGCTCATGTGCATCTGGAGCAGGCTGCATTCATTCTTCTTTCAGTTCTGATGAGTATCCCTATCTCCACTGGTAAGAAGCATCCCTTTATGATGCTGTTTCACCAGGTCTGCTGTTTGTCAGATGTGTTTGAAGTTCTGTCCAAAGGGTTTGACTTTTGTTTTACTGTACCAGAGAATAATTTCCCTCCTGCTCACAGTTCTTTAAATGCTTAGATTTAAGTACATTTTATGCGCACCTTAAAGCAAAAGGATCCATTTGCAATTTAGAGTGCCACAGCAAAGGGTGAAAGTTTGCTTTCAGTATTTAATTTTTAATAAATCTGCATGTACTAACACCAAGTTTTGCTTCTTAGTGTAGACTGGTGGACAAAATAACAATAAATTAAAAATAATATAATTCAAAATATAAATCAAAAATTCTAAGGGTCTGAATACTTTCTGTAGCCACTGTAGATGCTGTAGACATGATGTCTGTACATTCACAGTGGTGATGGATATGTACGCATTGTGTATGCCGCCATATTTCTCTAGCTCTGCTGCTCGGTTGGCTGTTGTACCTTTCAAACACTGGTCCCTTTGGTGAGCTACACAAGATAAGCAAATTAAAGTGCAGTTTATATTATATAGTCCAGATGTTATATTTTGCATTAGCTGAGTACTCTGTGACATACACTAATGTCTGTGTTTATCTTTATGGTTTAGTGGTTTCCAATAAATATATACAAGATGTTTGAAATTTTATAGAGCCTACATGTCCCAGACTGTGTAAAACATTATTAGTTTAGTCCTGTTCCAAACACATTTTTTCAGTGTTTCCTCATTATACCTTAAAGCCTGTTGTGTAATTCATGAAGCCATGCTCAGGTGTCCCCGGATTTTCACACGTGGTTCTTGTGGGCTCTGGAAAAAGAAATCATTGTCATGATGAGCGGAGAGACTGCAGGTGTGTAAAAATGAGAATATGAAAGAGGAGTCATTGATAAAAATGGAGCAATTTCTCTCTGGTACACCATGTACCAGAGGACAATTACTGAAGTGTCACGGTAACATGCGTAGTATCTGGTGTCTTTGACTGTGAATTCTGTGGCTTTTGAAAGTCTTGAAATTACAGACTGCTTAGACTTTTAATAACAGGTGACACAAAATTCACATGAAACTGATAAAAAATTTCTTCAGCAATTAATCTTTTCAACAACACTAGGCTGCAAATAAAAAGCAATACTCCTAATGTAACATTATAATGTATTTCATTCTAGTGATTTAACATATTTATGTGAGATGATAATGATTTCCTTAAACAAAGTACTTACACATGCGTATGAAACCATGTTGCTTAATGGATTCTCAAAATAAATGTACATGCTAATATTCTATACCTATGCACTGAGGTTGAGATCCGCTCCAAGTGCCGTCCTGCTGACATAAGCGTGTTGTTGATCCCACCAGCACATAGGGGGCACTGCAGCTAAATGTCACCTCTGACTTGAAAATGAAACTGTGCCCTTCTCTCCGTCCTTTGGCAGGCATACCAGGGTCTCCACAGAATTTGGCTGCAAAGAAAGAATGTGTAATATTGCTGATGCAATGTCATAAGCAAATACACTTTTCTACCATTTTCTTACAATACACCTTTACAGAATTTCCCCTGTTTATTTCACTGTTGATACTTTACTGATCTGTTCCGGTTTCTACAATTCAAGCATTGTAAAATTGATTTTAGCCACTTTTCACATAAGCAATACTGCATCTAGTCAGCTGAATATAACATTCAGAAGATTATTCAGCATTTAATCCAAAAGTGATGAGTGGGCTGCTGTGGTACAAGATCAAACCATGATGAGAAGCTACAGTAGTTCACTGCTACTGTGAGTTTCTGTGTTTTCGATGAGCTTTTACTGTTTGATTTATTTAAGTACCTGACTGTGGAAATCATTATATTTAAATATGATTTGAAAATTATTCATGCAGTTAAAATTGTCAAATTTCACTGACATTATGCTTGTTGTACAAATTCCCTTGGCCATTTTTTATTGCACGTGGGCAAATGCATTGATGTCCTTGTCTCAGGATGAATTGCTCTGTCTAATCATCCCATTTGTTTCCAACAATCAACCTTTTTGGTTACAGTAGATAAGAATATTCATCTTGAAAGCAAAGAGATAGTGAGGGAGGTCATGGCACTCAAAAATAATTATCAAGTGATATATTAATCTCCGACAGGGCTTTGAGGTTAACACAACTGCAGACATCTGCTGCATCGTATGATATTGGCTTTGTGTTGGGACTCAAGCCACAGCCTCAGCAGATGAAGCCTGTTGGATTATCTCAGCTGCTCTTTTAATATTGCTATAGGCATCTAATCAAATTGACTGGAATAATTTAGACTGAGTGGTACAGAGAGATGTCATGAATTTTACAGTCTTCAGTGTGTGTCTTTCTATCCATCTTTACTATATATGAATGTCCATTAATCTGCTGCTGACCAGTAAAAGTTACTTGTTAGCTGTAGGAGGTTCAGAACTGCTCAGTATGTGGGAGCGCAGAGGCGATGCAGAGTATCACAGCATTCAGCCACACAGCCAAAGCACTGCAGGATCAAACCAATAATAAGGCAGGATGCTTCTCCACACCTGACATGTGCTGCTGTGTGTAGGTCTGGTGACAGAGATAGGTTCTCACTTGCTCTCCTCCCAGAAGTCAGGAACCAACAGGGACTTCCCAGAGCCAATCCCTGACATAATAGAAATCTAGTGCAAGAGATTAGAATCCCGTCCATGCAGGGATGTCTGAATAAAGTTATTAGTGCAAATACGGTTATCTCAGAAACAAATCCTTGTGTTTAGAGACATATCTTCATATCTTGTACATCTCAAAACGATGCATTGTGAGTTTCAACCACCAATTACCAGAGTGACCGTGTTTGATATAACAACAACAAATAAAGATGTAAATGTCTGCCTGTATCCGAAATTGATTCTTGTCATTTTTCAAATGGCATTGTAACACTTGGTATTCAGATGACATTTCTGGAGAGTTGACAATGCAGGGCAAACAGGTGACATGCACATCAGTCAAAAGCTTGAAGCCGCAGGGAAATAATGTACTGTTTTATGGATATATAAGAGAAATGGCCCCCGGCCAAACCAAGCTCAGCATATTTAATGTGTCTATGTGTGTAGGTGGATGAGTGAAAGAGAGAGACTAGCAAAACTCTCTCTCTCTCTCTCTCACACGCACACACACACACACACAGCATCTCCCCTTCCTTGATGAATTATCAATGCTTTGAAGTAATCAGTATGCAGGGGCCAGATTCAAAGTTGGGATCACAGTGTCATCCCTGCAGACACATGAACTTTATTCTCAGACTCCAAATTTTGCTGCTTGCTCTCTTTTTCTCCAAGTGTTGTTAGGAGCAACATGAGTATGCATCTTAATCCTCACTAAAAAGGCTTGCAAAAGGACAGATTTTAAAAAATGTTCAGACTGATTTGCTTTTGCAGATGCATGACATCTCTTGTAGTATTTCAATTTAATGTGCTGAGTATGAATTGCAATCACATTTTAAGTTACTTTTCCTCCTTCCTGTATGAAAACTGGTAAAAAGGAAGCATCCTCAGTCTACAAGATAATCTCATGCATAGATACACAAACATTATGTGCATTTACTGGTGCTCTATGATAAATGTATACATTTATAATAATATGTAAAGCAAGGGTCAGTCCTGTTACTATATTATTTACCTCTCAAAAATTGCTTCATTCTTTACAAAGACTAGCACCTGTGACTGCTGTAGATACTGCTGTGCTGACATTTTAATGCATAGATAAGAGTATTTTCTACACCAAATATGATCAGCACTTTCTCCCCCATTGTTCCAATGTTCTAGACTCGTTTATTTTCCTTAGTAAACATCAGTGATTTCTCACAGACTTTCTTCTACCTTGAGTACTGTAGCAGGAGGCCAGCTACAGTATAATAATGAGTTTAGGAGAGCCAGGTTCTTTAAAGAGTTTGGTATTAATCTGAATTTAAACTGAGTTTGTGTCAGTTTTGCTCTAGCATTTAAAAATGTTTTTGTTTTTAGGTTGTGGAACTATTAAATGTAATTACTACATCAAAAACACTTCTCTGCTTAGACACATTAAACACTAGGGTTACATCATGGAACATAACGCTTATTCACTCACATAGCTGCAGGAGATTGTTTTAAGGGTGCTGATGTGGAAAACTGATTGTAGTGTGAGGAGGGATGACACTCCTCTTCATAATTGCAGTAGACAGTAGCAAGTAGATATGGTACATTTAGCAAGTGGACTGTTATTTACTTTATGACCAGATGAAACTTTTTATCCATCATCTATCACCAACAACTGACGACCAAAACTAAACCCATAACAGACAGGCCAGATCCTTCACAGTTAAGCTAGATATAAATCAGATTGTAGTGTGCACACTGATTTATAAATGACTGAAATGTGGCCATTTGGAAGAGCAAACGACTGCACGAGATAGTGTGCTCCATGTTACATGATCACTGACACTAGCAGTTTGTCAGCTGGATCTCAGATACTTAATACCCAAATGGGACTGTGTTCGCCTGACTGAACACAGCCACAAGCATCGCATTCTGTCATTAGCATAAATTACAGAAGAGCACAGAATTGAATGTACTAGTAGTTCTTTTTAAATAGGCTCAAGGGTCTCAGCTTTTGTTTGTCATAATCCAACATGTGGATTCTACCCAACATACCATCTGATTTCTAAATTCATAAGTGGTAGATGGCAGAGACTCTTGCACAACGTGGATTTAGTTAGTGTGATGCAAAATGCATACGTGCAATGCACACAATCAAATATACTCCTCCTATATATATTCTTCTGCTTAGGTGGGAATATTTTTGTCAGAATGAATGCGCATGAATAGATTACAGGTATTAGTTTTTATTCCACCCTCATTCAGACAGAACAACATGCATGAGTACTTCAGCCTTCTGAGATTTACATTTTGTGACACAGATGATTCAAAGAATCACTCATAATAACAATGAGGCACTCTTGAACAGCCATGTATCCCATGGGCCATTACTATGCTTGCAAAGTTGATACTGAGAAGGTTAATGTAGTAAAGAGTATCAGACACCTCACTTGATGCTCCACTGAGATCAGCATCTTCATCATCGATGCTGTAACTGAGTCTGGAGCTAGAGGTCAATTCACTTTTAATTTAATCAAACTGTAAATTAGAAGTGGACGAACACTGAAATAATGATGAAAAACTAATTTGTGCTCGGTGAATCACACTTTTAAATATTAGATTCATGGGGAGGAAAAAAAGTATTTATGGCCACTGAGGGTGTTTTTTGTATTAAGCAGGACTTCTTACAAGAAAAAGACCTTGTAATGACCAGCAATACTAATAATCCCTGTTCTGCATCTCTGCAAGACTGTCTTATTCAATTTGATTCATAATTCAGCTTTTCCACCTAGGCCAACATGTTAAACTTCATGACTTATTCATAAATTCCACTAATTTATTAAAGTTGAGATAATCTCAAAAGGGTTAAGCAGCAAAGCAATGTAACCCTGACTTGCAGAAAACAACTTGTACCACTGAACATCAAATTGTACAATGTTATGATTTTGTCTGACTGGATTATTACAGCTCTCAGTACTTCATGTTTTCTATAAATCATATGCACAGTGGGAATGTTGGTAATTTCACAGTTACATACACAGGGTAAAGTATAGTACAATCACAACTCTCCCAATAAATGATGTCAATCAGTAGCTGAGCAAGAGGAAAAGCAGCACAATGTCATGTTTTAATTATACTATAAGAACAACATTTCTCTTGCTTGATAATGTTGATAAAGTTATAGCAAGAGAAAAGATCCAATTTAGCTCCCTGCGCAATTAACCATATTTCAGAGGGTGATAGAAATGCCACCATGTTCATTTCAGTCAAAACAAAAGGCATCCTATAAAGAGCTCTATAATTATCATCAAAGTATAAAATAGTTACTCACGCAAGCACTGAGGCAGGTCTCCAGTCCATGTTCCATTTCCTGTGCAGGTAAGCACAGCAGGAAAGGACAGCTCATAGCCAGGTAGACAGTTGTAGCTCACACTGGTACCCCACTCCAGGACTGAGCCTTCCAGGAGGCCGTTGGGTATGGGTGGAGGTGTAGGACACATCACCACTGCAATAGTGAAGACACAGTCAAAACAAGCTTTCCACATGTCCAGTTTCAGTCTAGTATTACTTAGTACAGTACAACAAATTACAGCTACAAATCCCAGATCTAGGCAAACCCACCAACAGACAACACCACATATTTTTATCTTACCATCTAAAATATAGACTAACAGACTAACAGCATGAAGACTCTATTCCCTAATTACCTCATGTTGTGAGCCTCTGCTAGAGTGGGAAGGCTACAGCAAACATGAACAAGTTGAGGTTGAGGGTGAAATTTAATTTTATTTTTGGGAACTTTGCATGAGTTTCTTTCAGAGACTTGTCTCAACAAAATATCTATTGAGGGTATGTGGTCACTTGAGAACCAAGACATGTCTGAGTCAAAATGTGAAAAAAAAATGTTTATGGAATCAATTCAATGGTCTTGAGAATATGAGATTCTAGACCGTTAATGGTTGTTTGAACACAACTATAAAGGATCATAAAGGTTCTATGTTTCTTCCTAATACAACTAAACCACAATAGCTAGTGGACAAACTACAAAATCAAAAAACACACTGTCAAAAGCAATGGGTAGAAATTTTTACCATAATTTATGGGATATCCCTGCTGCTTCTCTTATACAAAAATATACAAAATAATTTCAGTGAGAACTAAGGAGACATCTTGTGTCTGTGTTAGTCATAAACCTTTTGCTCAACAAATGTGATAAATGGATGCATAAAAAAGCTCAGAGTTTGTTCTGACACACTTGGAGATGAACCCATGGGGACACAGATGGGATATGGGTTTTAGAGATGTGAATAAATTATAGCAGTTGTTTTATACCATTACTATCCTCCCTCATCTCACATCATTCCCCTAGTCTCCCTTTCTTTTAGACATACTCAAGCATGCTGAAACAAAGATCGCCAAATTAAAGTCAGGCTATATCCAAGCTTCACAACTGTCTGGCAAGATCAAATGTTTAGTTCACAAATCCATTTACTTAAACTGTCATGTTAACACAATGACTCTCAATTTCAGGTTTAGTGTTTTGGTAGTACTAGTCAGTTGCACTTACTAGATACATAACAACAATATAGAGATGTAGCAAAGTGAAGACAGGCTCTGTGGGTATCTTTGAGGAAGGACAATGAATGGAGACTATGGCTGGCATCATTGCAGGGACACGATTAGGCTAAGGCCACTTCTTCAACAGCATCACTTTCACTTGCTTCTTTTTCAAGCGTATTTGTTTTCATGTTGACCTATTCTCTCAATGAGCACAGTCATTCACTACATATAGTACAGTTAATCTAGTAACTTGAAATATTGCAAGCCAGAAGTCATTATTCTGATTTTCATGCTGACCAAAGACCACAAAAGTTGATCAAGTTTTAGTTTCCACTTAAATCACCTGCTGTTGTCCTTGGCTGTACAGTACTGTGTAGTCTCAAATGACAATCAGCAGTATCTTCAGTCAGGCTCAAAAACCTCATCATTTATTGACCAAATTTAAAGCTTGTTTCAGGGTAAAATCTGGCCAATTTGAATATATGCCAATACTTTGTATTATAAAGCATATTATTTATATAAAGCATAATGCATTTATTAATATCAACATCATTCTTGAGCACAAAAGTAAACATATAATAAAATGTGATATAATGGGAATAAATACACACAATATGCATTTAACATCAAATCTATAAACGCTAGATTATAATTGAAACCTACACATGAATTACTTAACTGCATAGGAGCTTTCTTTCTTACACATCAAATTTCTGTTCTATTTACATTTAAGAATAGAACAGTGAAGCTTTGCTTTACACCACATTAATGTATAAATAAAAAAAATTAGACTTCAAAAAAAAAAAAGAAGAGCGCCGATATAAAGTAGGCAGAAGACTTTTTGTGCCACATAAAATTAGAACATAACATAAATGCAGAAGAAGCCACTGTGGGATATTCACACATTCACTCCAAAGTGGAAACATCTTTTGTTCTCAGTTGGCAAGGAATCCAAAAAGATATCCATATGGACGTTTTGCAGCTGTATACAATATACAAGTATGTATGTGATATTTGGATAACTAGAACAGTGAATAAACGTTAAAGGCAAAACCATAGTGAAGTTACAATCCGTTTTTTATGTCGGTTTTATAATGCACTTTTTTCCCCCTCACATTTTCAAGGAAGAACATGTTCACTTGCAAATGTTTCTATTTGATTTTTAATAAATTAGTACAGAATGTCCCTAGTTTAGGATTTTCCTGTTATTGCTCTGGAGTCCTAGAAAAAACATGACACTTCATTCTGAATTACCTCACTAAAATGCCCAGCTGGATGCTATAAAGTAGAAAGTTGGTTTGCGTGTGTATGTGTGTCTCCCTACAGCAAGTCTGTGTGAGAGAAACAAAGTGAGGGAGATGAAAAGACAGATGTAGGAAGAATGTGTTAGTGCAAGTAGGTAAATTACACTGATTAGAGAAGCAAGCCTACAAATCCCATAAGAAGAAGAGCATCGGAAATTACTTAAAAAACAATAAAGGCATGGGTGGCAAGCAGAACAGGGAAGCAGAGTGTCCCCGTTTTCCTAAGTAGCTCTAAGCAGCATTAGTGCCTCTTAGTTGAACATGCCAAACCTGGGATTCAAACTGAATCCTTGCTGGGTGAGGCTTAGAATGCGTCATCAGCTGTGCGTATACACACACACAGGCACTGTGGCTAACACTGATGTGCACACATTAAGTGCAACATTATCCACAGAGCTAGCACATGTAAAACCTCTTTGTCTCTTTTAGTCTCTGCCTCACGTTATCCCTCCCTATGTGAAATATTGTCTCATATCCCTGCAGCACACCATCTAAATCTATGACAAGATGACAAACACGCTGCATCATTACAATTTCAAACAGTTCACCTAACCTGAACCACTGCACCTTCAACTTGAACCCAATCATGTGAAGGAAAAAAAAAAAGAAAGAAAAAACTCACTCATTTTCTAAGACCTCTTGCTACATAGGCTGTCAGAGAGATGATAAAAAAAGCAGCAAGCTGTTCTATTGTTTGTCCAAGATAGTCTTAGGCCACAGTCTTAGACCATGAGAGAGGAAACAAGCAGTGTTAAGGAGAAAATAAAGCATTAAACATCTGTATTCCTTCTTAATACCCCATTTACCGTGAAGAGTGACAAAATTAATATAGTGCCCTCACAAATAAGTGCTATTAGAAGTGCAGGGGCAAGGAAGAGAGTGACAATAGGCACGAGGACTGTGTGGCTTTCTGACTAAGGCATGCAGGTCAGTTTGAGCTGACATCACTCAGGCCATGGTAATCAGTGTGAAGGTTTGTAAGCATCTGTGTTTCTGTATGCATGAGTGAGACAGTTGTGTAATTGAATACACCCATGTGACTGCCAGTATTCATGGTGGTGTGAGGGTGAGTGTGATGAGGGAGACTCAGCTCAGGGCAGAGTGCCTGAGCTGTCAAGGTCTTAGAGCTGTTTACGTGTGATACTCATACTGTCTCCTACTGATGCCGTCTTCTACCTGTTATTATGTTTGTGCATGCCTGATTCTCACATTCTGATGCTTTTCCCCCCTGTCACATTTTATTTGTTTCCTATTTAACAGAAAGCAAAAACTAAACCAGCCCACTTCAGTGCAACTTACTGGTAGACAGCAGCCTAGGAACAGTTCCTTAGCAACAATGATTCACCATTTTCCATGTGGCTCTTCCCTTTCCTGCTGTACTTGAACTGTTCACTGCACAAGTTAATCTTCGCTCTAACACTTACTTTTGGGGGTGACGACAGATATGCTAAAATATGCCTCCACTTGAGCATCATAAATCATAAACTGATGTATTGCTGATGGGTGTACAACAACTAAGGTCTCTTAGTGGTTTTATAATACGATGTTAATCAAACTCATAGAGTGCATGCCGACTTTAGAGAGAGGAAGCCAATGATTAAGTGCTGGAGCACAATTTAAGAGGTCCTTGTTATGATGAAGAGGACTTGTGAGCCATCCATCATCAGGCGTCAAAGGAACTTTTATCTTTGGCTCTGTGCCACCACAGGTGCAACTCTAGATGCAGGTGTGGGTGAAATCACTTTGTCCTAGATCAAGAGGTATAAAAATTTGTTGCATGGTTTGTCTTTGATTCCTGAAACCAGTGAGAGTGTCTTATCTATGAACTTGTCACAATACAGTGCTTTTAGTATTGTGTGTGGTTGTGTTACTGGTGTACACCCACAAACATTTGCACCTCAGTATGAATATGTGAGTGTGCCTGTCTTGCAGACATCCAGTCTTAACGTCTAGTGTAAATATTATTGACACTTCCATATGGGCACGCTGAAGTGAAAAATAAGACTCTTTGTAATCACACTGGAAGCTCTGTGTCACCTTGCTTGCTAATCTCATTATATCTCAGGGTGCATGTATTTATATTGCAAGTGACATTGTGCTGGAATGGCAGGATTGCGACAACATGGTCTAATGGTTATCAGAATTGAGTTTCTACTGCAGCACATGTACCATGCAGTGTATACCAGTGTGTCTATTTGCAGCTGGTACTTACCTTGGCATACCGGCACGGTGCCACTCCAGGTGCCATTGTTGGTGCAACTGATTGTAACACTATGGTCCCCTCCTACCATCACATATCCTGGCTGGCACAAAAACGTCACGTTGTGACCCACCAGAATGTCATCACCAAATCTAAGGCCATTTGCTGGAATCCCAGGGTCGCCACACGTGATCACTGTCATATATAAAAAATAAGGCACTTTAATCAGAAATCATTTAAAATAGTGTCACTCAGTGGTTATTGAACAGTGTCTGATTGGCTCAATGCACATGGATCAGGTAATCAACAGTGTGTAGGGCAACGATAGTTGGAAAAGATGCAGGACAGTGTCCCTTGAGGACTAGGGGTGGCCATCCCTGACCTACACTATCCTGGCACAGGGCTTTTTTTTTATTGTGCTACTGGTGAAATAGGTGGTAGAACAAATGATAATGAGCTTCTCAGCAATACATTAGCTTCAAAAGTTGTTCAAACAGCTGTGCCAAATACAATTCTGCTGATGAATCTTTTCTGAGTGTTGTCTTTTACATTTGACAGCTCATTAATTAACTCTTAGCGTTGGCTCTTAGACCGGCAGCTTGTTGACCTCTATATTGTGTTGATTAGATACAGTATTGCAGTTAAAAAGAACTTTGTTTTACTCAATGGCAAATGCAAAGTATTGCAACTGTGCAGGAAAAGTATAGATGGCATGTATTTCATCCTACAAGAATGTAACACAATGTGTATCATGTTTGTCATTTTGCACTTAATGCAATTACAAGTTTCCAATGCCCAAGCTGAGTTTTGAAAGCTTTGGAATAGCCAGCTTGGCATCTCATTCAACCTATGACAGGACAAGTTGTATCTTTTCCATCTTTACAATTCTGTCATAGTGATGCTAACATTAATAACAGCACTTCATTTGTATTTTTTATTTACCTTTTTGTGGTTATATCATCTTGAGATATTGGTTCAAATCTAACAAGAAAGAGCCCAGTAAAATAATAATTATGTTGGGGAGCCATCTCTTCTTCTTGGCATGGCTTCTCCAAAGTAAACAGATGGCTGTATTGGCCCACTACATGGTCAGGTCTTAACCTAGTATCTTTGATAAAAAGTGTAAGTTGCCAGCTTTTATTTGCTCTTGCAGTCCTAATTTATGCCTAATTATTAGAAAATCTTTTGTGACTTGTTCACCTTAATGTAAGAAGACA
>OMLM01012087.1:0-11481 GCA_900302695.1 Helostoma temminkii
ATCCTAAAATAAATCATATGATAGGTGCACACACACGTTAACACCAGCAGACACCAAACTCTACTACTGACACTCACTGGTACTCACTGGTATTTACTAATACTCCCTAATACTCCCTGATACTCACTGGTACTCACTGGTACTCACTGGTATTTACTAATACTCCCTGATACTCACTGGTATTTACTAATACTCCCTGTTACTCACTGATACTTACTGATACTCCCTGATACTCACTGATACTCACTGGTACTCACTGGTATTCACTAATACTCCCTGATACTCACTGGTACTCACTGATACTCACTGGTACTCACTAATACTCACTGATACTCACTGGTATTTACTAATACTCCCTGATACTCACTGGTACTCACTGATGCTTACTAGTCTTCACTGATAGTTTACTGGTACTTATCAATAGTTCCTAATACTCACTGATATTCAATCTACTCACTAATACGCACAGATACTCACTGATACTCACTGATAATTACTCATAATCACCAATACACAATACTAACTGATACTCAATAATACTCACCCCTACTCATTAATACTCACTGATACACACTTATACTCAATAACTTTCACTGATACTTAGTGATCCTCACTGGTACTCGCTATTACTCACTGATACTCACTAATACTCACTGATACTCACTGGTACTCACTGATACTCACTGGTACTCACTGATAATTACTGATTGTACCCACTAACGCTCAGCTTTACTCAGTAACAGTCAACTGTAATCACTAACAGCTGTACTTACTAATAACTGGCTGTACTTATTAAAACTTAACTGTACTATTATATGCTTTAGATGCCTGTTTGTGTAATGTAGTATTATGGAGTATATGTGCCTGTGTGTTCAGTGGGCCATGAAAACTGAGAATAGATCAGTTCATTACTAAATAATTCTAAATATAATAAAATGCAGCAGAGTGAAGTATAGTGTGGTATAGTTTAGTAAAGTGTATATACTGAGTAGTATATCATGACGCAGTGTTATCTAACATATATGTTCTTTTCTGAAGCCAGTGTTTCTGCCATGATATGGGTTTGTGGCTCTGGACCCACCGTCCTCTGCACAGGAGGCCTGACGGTCTAAAGCACATTAAGAAACGTCACAGATTACCTCCTGACGAGGTGGTCTGTGGACTAAACCATTCCTGGTGACTAACTAAAATATGATACAATATATTCATATTCTGGGTTATTTCTCCTTTTTGTTCACTATATAATTCCATGTGTTCTGTCGTGGACGTATCAATCAGTTTTAAAACCACTGAAGGAGAATGTGTGTCCAAACTTCTGACTGACAGTAGTAACATAAAGGTGTAATATTTCATACAGTAGCATATAGTACCACTACTGCAAATTTATTTTAGTAATGTATCATAACTTAACAGTAAAGTAAAAAATATAATAATACAGTAAAGTACTGTGTTAAATGTATTACAGTATAACCTAGTGCAGTAGAGTCATGTAGTAAAATTAAATAGTACAGTATAGTACTGCACAGTTTGATGTAGTACAGTAGTACTCATTTGTCCTGTTGTGTGTTTGTGTTACTGTTGAATGTGTTTAGTGTTTCTGCTTCACTGATACACAGACAGCTCAGTGTGTGTGTGTGTGTGTGTGTGTGTGTGTGTCCTGTTTCAGATGAAGTGATGTTTCAGTAAAACTCTGTTTTACTGCCCACAGCCACAAACACACAGCAGCAGCAGGTAAACAGCAACACAAACACGACGTGAAAGAATCAAACACAGCAAAGAAAATAACAGATACCCTGGGGGAGTAAGGGTGAGGGAGGGGGTGGAGGTGGAACAAAGATGGCGAGTGAGGCCTGAATGATGATGATGTTGGTTCGACATGAACACATCAGATCATTATACCAACGCTGTGCTGCTATAACGTCAACTCTCCTGTGTGTGTGTTTGTGTGATTACGTGTGGTGTAAACAGAAAACAGGGGCAGAACATGGATGGTACCATAGAAAGACATCATCAGTTGGACCTTTGACCCGTCACAGTGAACAGGTTAGAGCTGGGCATCTGTGTTTCTCTTCCTGTCAACAAATCCCATGTGCAGGTCCAGACCAGGATTCCTGGATCCTGCAGAACAGACCCAGACCCAGAAGTCATCTCCACGCAGCTCACCCGCCTGACAGAACCCGACCCAAACACCCAGTGTTTGTAAAGAGGACTATTCACCTGCTCAGATGAGTCGTGACTCTACAGGATAGTCGGGTCAGAATCAACCTGTCAACTGTCCAGGAGCTGGTGAAATGATGTCTTTGAGGTTCTGACTGTGTTACTTCCATCAGCATAACTCACCACGTCACAAAGCCCAAGTGTCCAGTGTCCTTCAGCAGAACATGTCTGGGATGTGACAGAGCGGTAGATTTTCAGAGTGAAGTAAAGTAAAGTAAAGTAAAGTAAAGTAAAGTAAAGTAAAGTAAAGTAAAGTACTACTAACTAACTAACTAACTAAAGTTAACCTGGGGAATCCATGACATGAAGAACTGAGGCTGTGCCAGTGGTAACTGAGTCAGTATGTAGGCTGAAGCGTGTGCAGTGTAGATGGGTGATAATCAGGATAAATTCCTTTGGTTTGATTCTGCACATGGGATCTGATGACACCAGAACCTGGACTATGAGCAGGATACGATACCCAGCCCTCGCTCAGATTCTTCTAACACATTCAGCTTGAAATGAAAAACAAAGTCAGTAAAACATTCATTAATCATGACTGAGGAGCACAGCTTCAGCCTGAGACCCGCACCGGGCCCCGGACCGGCATACGGGCCCACGGACCTTCTGTAAGGTCCAATCGGGATCTGTGGTTTTCTGCTACAAGCATTTCTACATCGATCAAACATCAGCAGTGAGTTCAGTGGAAGACTTGGATCAGCAGCACATAAAAAGTACAATAACTTCATCAGCACTGACCTGCAGCAACTGAGACACCACAAACAGAAACCTGCTGATTCTGTTCTTCAGTCAGAACCAGGAACCAGGATCAGAACTTTCTACAGCTACAACACGTGCTAGCTGTTAGCTATTAGCTTATCCCTGCCAGCAACCTCAGTTCATGATGCGTTACCTCTGCTGTACTCTACTGTACTCTACTGTACTCTATTGTACTCTACTGTACTGTGGTATACTCTGCTGTACTCTGCTAATCTCTACTGTACTCTATTGTACTCTACTGTACTGTGGTATACTCTGCTGTACTCTGCTAATCTCTACTGTACTCTATTGTACTCTACTGTACTCTATTGTACTCTGCTGTGCTCTACTGTACTCTGCTAATCTCTACTGTACTCTATTGTACTCTACTGTACTCTGCTGAATCAACCCTGATATATCTAAAGACTAATTTGTAAACACAAGCTCCAGGTGCCTATAACCAAACATAAAGAACCAAAACATGCTAACAATTATTCACAGAAAGAGCACGTTATGCTAATGCGAGCTAGCAATCTAAAAGATTTTAGCTCACAGATGATGTGCCCTTTGTTCTGGTGGTTCTGTTCTGAGTTCTGAGCTTGATGACGACCGTTCACTGCATCAAGCTGTCTGTGTTTGGATTTTCCACATGGAGCTGCAGCAACATTAACATACTGTACAAAGGGTCTGGAGGGTTTCATGTAAACTTATGTTTTCATTTGCTGTCTTTTAATGTTATACTGTTTGCATTTTGCTCTCATTTTTTCCTAAAATTACATAATCTAACTTGTATATGGACTGTGGACTGGTATTT
Source organism: Helostoma temminkii (assembly GCA_900302695.1). Classification (NCBI taxonomy): domain Eukaryota; kingdom Metazoa; phylum Chordata; class Actinopteri; order Anabantiformes; family Helostomatidae; genus Helostoma; species Helostoma temminkii. Next base: position 3,770 of record OMLM01012087.1, read on the forward strand.
TAGTCAGGTCTGTGCCAGAAAACTAACTGGTGTAATTGAACTCTACCATTTCTGCCAAGAAGACAGATCAGGTATGCAGCGTTCTACCATCAGCGTGTTGATGGCTACTAAAGGCAGCTGCTGTGACAGGAATTTAACCACGATGAGTGTATGTAAACCATTTACCTTTTACCGTTACATTATATCACTAGTGTCTTAATACTGAGATCCATTTTAATTAGTAATCATTTTGGAAAACACCGACAGAAGTGAACACCTGAGAAACTGACCCTCCACGCTCAGCTTTCACCATCAGAATACAGAGTGTACATCATCACAAAACAAGCATAATGATCACTTTTCCATCTCCAATCACTACTACCAGAGCGGAGCAGATTCTCTTCTGTATCTGTTGATCTGTCAGCAAAGTGTGATTCAGCCTGAAAACAGTTTCAGCTCTTTTGTTCTCACAGTGTTCTACATGCTAATCCTGCTCCGCTAGCTCCTCGCCTGAAGACACGGCTGTTTGAAGTGCTAATCACGCTCTGCTAGCTGCTAGCAGGTTAGCTGCTGCTGTTTGAAGTGCTAATCCAGGCAGAGAAGTGATGATTATTAATGTGAGTCCAGCTGCTGACGAGGCGGGAAAACGTCTGCAACAGAAGCTTCACACCAGGAACAAGCTTTTGTTCAGAGAAACAGCTTCTGCTTCTTCTGCCTGGTGAACTCTGCTTTATGTCTTCATCTGTCTGTATGAGCAGGAAGGACAGACACTTTAATACTTTCAATAATCCCTTTTTGGATCAATAATGAAAATACTTATCATTTAGAAGCTCATTATAACCAGATTGTAGAATTGAAAGATCCGAATCTTGTTTCTATGAGAAGAGTCATTTTTTCACCAGGAAATGGTTCAACAACTTAAATGTTTTCCATTGTCATGCGATTTATCATACTCAGTGGAACGGACTGAATAATTTAGTTTTTTTAATGCATTATTTTCTGTGATTAACTGAAATCAATGTGACATTTTCAAAGCTCTGGCTGCTGGAACAATAATATTAACTATAACTTCTTTCCTCACTTGGAATAATGACTGCAAACCTCTCAGATTTAGTAGATTTAGTTCCATATTGCCCCAGTGTTACTGACTGAACTGTCCTGGTCCCCTGCAGACGTCTGCTGCGTCTTAGTGTCCTACTTTTAAAGAAATCACTCAAGTGGAAGCTAATGGTCGTGTTTTATGTCATACAACATATCTCCACTCGTCTGAAGACTGAGTTTGGCTCCTTCACTTTGCCTGAGTTCATTCACCTCTCACTTTAGATTTTATTTATGTGGAATCAAACTGTCGGCTCAGTCGCATTCAACAGGAAACTGACCGACTATTAAATTAAATGCTTGTTAATCCCACTTCGTGCTGTCTGCATCACCAGGTGCCGTCAGCTCGTTACTGCAGCAGGTGAAATGCAGCTCAGCTGGGTTCAGGTCAAGTGACTGAGTCATGTTTACTCTGCAGAGTTTGTTCGTCCTTCGATCCCAGTCAGAGAACAGGAAAGTTTGACTGGACTTTAACAGGGGATCTGGTGGCAGCAGGTGGAGACATGAGCCAAAACCCATAGACAGAGTTTCACTGGCGGACAGACTGTATACACGCTATAATACTATATACTACAGTGTACTGGGTTATACTGAGTGTACTGCGCAATGTTTAGTTGTTTAAATCACTTCCTGGGTTCTGAGGTCCACACTAGAGCTCAGACTGATTTAACTATTGCAGTACTCTGTGTATTCTTCTGTGTTCTGAATGGTACGGTACCCTACTGCACTGTAGTGTACTCTATATAACTGTAGTATATTCCATTTTACCAAAGCATACTGTAGTACTACTGTGTACTTGTCAGCAGCTCTATGGTGTCTCTACTGAGCTGATCACAGACTGTAGTACTGTAGTACTGCCATGCAGACACAGACTCAGTACTACAGTACTACAGTAGCACTGTAGTACTGTAGTACTGCCATGCAGACACAGACTCAGTACTACAGTACAGTAGTACCGTAGTACTGCACATGTGGATCGTGTGCGTGTTGGTGACACAGACTCACTCTGTCACCAACACGCACACGATCCACATGTGTCATGTTTATTTATCTTCACATTCTATGTAGGACAGTGTAACTGGGAACAGGAGTAAATAATGGAACAGAACCATTTCTCCCAGTGACTTGGGAGCTTTGTGTTTAACCTGTAGTATCCACATAAACTGAGCTTCTGTCATTTGTAAAACTGTTTTAATTTGACTTCATTAGATTTTATGGATCATGATTCACTCTGTCATCTCCTTCAGTTACACACTGATCTATGTGTCCTGTTCTCAGATCTGCCAGACTGTGTTTGCAAAGCTGGAAACAGCAAAGCTTCTAGTCTGACTGACTGTTTCCTCACCATCTTCATGGTGCAGACAGAGTCTGATCTAATGAGGCTGAAACCTCAAATAGTTACGATATGATACTTCTACTACTACTGCTGTTACTACTACTACTATCACTGCTAGTAATACTGCTGTTATTACTACTACTAATAATAATGTCAGGTGTTTCAGTTCTCTCGCAGTGAGAAGATGGAAGCAGCGAGAGCAGTTTACCTGTTAGAACCAGACCACACTAGTTTCTCTCTGTCTCACTCTTCACCAGTGAATCTATACAGTGTGAAACATCACATGAACGTTCAGTGTTTGTCTCACAGTGACACCATGGAAATAAATCCATCTTCTAGTTTCTGGAATTAGAAACAATTAATGAGGAAAATGTGAAAACTGCTCTGATCTCTAAGGTAAACTCAGCTTTTAAAGCAAATGTGTTCTATTGTCTATTTAACCAAGTTAAGTTTATTAATGAACATATATCAGATGAATCAGTCAAGTAGGTGACTTCATATTGAGGTTCCTGAACACGCTCCTGTATTCAGACAGTCCAAACACACTTCAGACAGATCAGCAGAGCGAACCCATCTTCTCCTGTCTCCTGACGTTTCACTCACTAAACTGGACCACAACGACATCTGTACAGGAGCAGGACCACACTGAGTCCTGCTTCTTTAAGTCTAAGCCTAATGAGCCTCAGACCGCAGCAGTAAACCTCCCTGAGAAGTAAACTAACACTGAACATCCTCCCTCCTTAAAAACAAAACAAATAATTGTCCTAGAAAATCAAATAAGCACAGAACAGAACCAAAGCAGGTTCTAATCACAGAAGGATACGGCAGAGTAAAGCACCAACGTGTACCTGCAGGTTCTTCCTCCACACATTCACGGCAGCGAAGGCGAGCTGCATCTGTTTCCTTCGAGCATCCTTGTGACGCTTGTAGGCGATCTCGATGAAGATGAGGAAGATACCAGCCACGATGCCGCCAGCAACCAGCATGAACACACCTGAGGAGCACGGGCGACGTATCGTCATCATCATCATCATACAGCAGGAAAGCTTTACCTCCAGCAGCCGTCTGCGTCGGCTCTGTTTCCTACCTGCCATGTTCTCGAAGGTGAGGGTAGCGGGGGCGTTGCTCCTGGAGTCACACTCCTGGTATCGAACCCACGTCTTGTCCAGATCCTCCATGAAGCCGTTCTCATGCGAACTGAGGCCAGATGACAAAGCTTGTTAGCGGCTAAACACGAGCGGAGGGCGTCGGTAGGATGAGAGCATCCACGGGGTATTAGCTGGGCATTAGTAGTGGGTCATGGGTATTAGAACAGGCGCAGTAGAACACGGGTCCTTTAAAGTATTAAACGTCCAGTGAGGCACTGGACTAGAGCGGGGATCAGGTAGGTTGTTGGTACTTACACAAAAAATTATAAAACATACAGCAACAGAAGACAGTTCAGAATAACAGGAACATTACTAAATGAAAACACACAACAATTCAAATCATCACAATACAATATTATATAAATGGTCATAATAAAATCAGTCCTAGTACATGTAAAGTGTTGGAGCAGAGCTCTGCACTGTCACAGAGTCATTGTACAACTTCCTGTACCTTTCCTAGTCACAGTGTGTGTGTGTGTGTGTGTGTGTGTCAGGATTCAGACTGAGGGGGTGTGGTCAGGTGGATCATGACAGGAGTCAGAGGCGTATTAATAAGGTTTCAGCAGAATGTGTCCAGGTGTGAGCAGGGTATTAGTGAGACAGCAGCCAGAAGCTTGTGTACAGCAAGTCACAGGTACAGGTGGGAGCAACACCTCTGCAGGCCATCAGTGGGACACAGTTAGGCTGTAGGTGACTGCAGGGTCATCAGTGAATCAGCAGAACATAGAAATGGAGAATTAAAGGTAAAGGTGGCTTGTTGAGAAGTGTCAGAGGAGTATTATCTGGGTAACAGAAGCTTAGCAGGGTATAAGTAGAGTAAGAAGATGTTTATCGGCAGGGTAATATAACCAGAACCTCATCAGCGTGTTCTCACCTGAGAATCGCCAGAGAAACGTTCTGTTTCCACGGACTGTCTTTCCTCATTCCAATCCCAAATCCAGAGCGGAAGAAAAGTTCTCCCGTTGTCACCAGATCGCACTTCTGCGACGCCTCGAACTCCAACACGGCGCTGTCCCAGATGAAGGCATGAAGCTTGCTGCGGAGGGAGGCATGTGAAGCAGAGCGACCATGACAAATAAACACCAGCCTTGTGAAGTTAACTGCAGCTGTTCTTCAGAACTATTACTCAGGTTGTACTGTGCAAAGGACCCACTTGTCTCTGACGGCCTGGATGGCCTCAGCGGCGCTCTCATAGTTGTGTTTCTCCATGTGCCGGTACATGGTGCTCAGCTCCACCTGCCGTCTGAAGTAGATATCCACCGAGCTCTGCTTCACTGTGGCGTAGATGAACTTATCTGATGGGTTACGCAGCTGAAACAAGAAGGGATGATTATCATCTGGTCACACACGTTTGTGACAGTATTTACTGAGACAAATATGTAACATCTCCTGTGAAGGCCAGTTTCTGCTTCTGCATCAGAACCTACCAGTAGCCACGGACCCTGCGCTGTACCTGACTTGCACCTACACTCCCTGTGGTGTCTTCTCTCTTTTTGTTCCAGTAATTTCAGGAAAAGCAACTGCTGTTCAGTGTGTCTCATGTGTGACAGCACAACTCTGATCCTCCGGACACTGTCCACAGTGATGTGAACAGGGTTCAGGCACTTAGTTTGGTTCATTAGGTCCAGACCACAGAAAAACAATCCTCTATCATCTTTTATTTCTGGGACAAAGTGAGATTCACTTACTGAGGGTTCACTAGTGGACTCAGCACTTCTTTCCATTTTAAAATCAGAGATGTCTAGTACTTTCTGACTGCAGCAGTGTTTGACATCACTAAAACAGCTGAGCTGCGGTTACTGAGAGCAGTGTGACATTAAAGGCTCCTCGTGGCCCCGTGAGATGCAGGATCGGCTGATAAACAGAAAAATAACTCTCCAGCCTCACCCTGGGGTCATTGATGCCAGTGATGCGTTCCTCAGGCCGGTCCAGCACCAGGAAGGCTGCCAGGTTGGCAGTATAAGATGCTACGATGATCATAGCGAATCCTGCCCACACCATACCCAGAATCCTGGCTGAGAAGCTCCTGGGAGCTCCTGCACACAGACGAGCACACACGTGTTGTTAAAATGCTGGTGGAGGACTGTGTACTAACTGTGTACTAACTTATTGCTGCACACGGTCACCTTCTCCTATCCCAGAGTTCAGCAGTACTCCCCATGAGAACCACATGGCGGAGGACAGGGTGAGGGCGTCTTCTTCTTCTTCTTCACTGTTCACTTTAAACCTTCCAAACGGGCTGCACAGACACACACATTATACACTATAACACGTTGTACTGCAGTATAGTATGGAGTTATATCGTGTTTTTATCTATTAGTAGTTTGGTACTGGATGATATCACTGTGTCAGTGTGTCAGGTGAAGCACTGTGGTATCATGACATTACCTGAACCGGTCTAATAGGTAAAGCATCACTGCCACCACATGGACCGACAGACCGACTAACAGCCACAGTGTGCTCTGGAACGGCTGCATGAATGAGTCCAGAGTGCTGCGGGGGATTTCCTGAACACACAGACACACAGAGTCAACACAAACACATCGTTTACTTTGTCAAACTATCAGCTGGTTCTGGTCCCGGTCTGTTAGTCTCCACCTCCCCCCAACCCCCAAAACAGTCAGGATGTTTTGTGGAGTATTGTGAGTTTTGAAGCAGTTTAAAGTTCAAAGACTGTAGAACCTCCTGCTGCTGTTTCCTGTGAGGAGCTGGATCAGTAACAGTGGAGCTATAAAAACACCACAATCCTGATCAGACCCAGAACCTGGGGCCCGGAGCAGACGTGTCGAGGCCAGAGGGTCGATGGAAACTATTGAGCTGCTTCCTGCTGCTGCGGATCCAATCGCTGGCTGTGAACCGGGTCAGTCTGACCTCAAACATCCCAAAACATCCTTCAGAGCAGCCGAGCGAGAAGCTGTCGCGTCACGTCCCTCACACAGAAAACAGTGTTTTACAAACCTCAGTGGTTTCGGGTTCACGTTTAGGTTCTGATCCACCAGGGAGGCGACAACAGGCCCGGACACAGATAATTTAACATGATAACAACAAGTCACATGAACATATCAGATTTTACTGACCAATACTGCAATAACTGCATCATATACTGCAGTGACAGGAGTTTTCTGTCAGTCACCTTCTTGACGAGGATGGTGAGCCCCTGGTATTTGAACGGTTTGGAGAACTCGATGTACTGAGCGCGCTCGTTGTTGATGGTCAGGGGGGCAACGATCATGTCAGCCAGACCTCCCAACAGCTCCCCCATCATCCCGTTCCACTCCTTCTTGTTACTGTTGTTCACCTGCAGGAGGGGGACATAGTTTACTGTTAATGTGTCTGTCAAAACTGGAATTAAAACCAGAGTCTGAGAGTCTGTCTCTGGTCACCTGAACACTGCACTTCACTGAGAACAAGATCACCACGATTCAGTCAAAGCTACAGAGAGAGGATCCAGAAAAAACACTGATGCAACACAACAGAGGATTTATTACAGAGGAGAGGAGGAGGGAGAGGGAGAAACAGTAACGATTAAATGTCTCTGTCTGCAACAAGGTCACAGTGTGAGACACAGGAGGAGATTTATTTATTCAGAGTGGAGAGAGAGGAGACAGGAGGGTGAGGGTGAGGAGGAAGAGGAGGAAGAGGGTGAGGAGGAGAAAGTAGTGGGAGAGAAGAAAGAGGGGGAGAGTGGACAGACTGGAGAGAATAATGATAATAAAAGAGGAGGAGGGGAGAGAGACGGTAATGACTGAATGTGTCTGGCTGCATCAAGGTCACAGTGTGGGACAGGGATGTGGTCTCCATGGCAACACTGGTGCCGAATCAGTGGGCGGGTCAGACGGAGAGTCACAGGTAAATCATCTGCAGAATCCGATCAGGACGCTCTGTGGTCCAGAAACTTCTAGCAGCGGATCACACACACACACACACACACACACAGAAATACGTACTCGCTCCTGTGTGCCAAATTTCCCATCAGCCACCAGGTGAACCTCGTAGGTGAAGTTCAGGCTCATGGCCAGTTTGATGAGCAGGTCTATGCAGAAACCGTAGCAGCACTGAGGGACGATGGGCTGACCTGCAGACGCACAGAGGTGGGAGTCAGCGCCACTGCACCCGTCCTCCCCTCCACCCGTCCTCCCCTCCACCAGTCC
>OMLM01012088.1:0-19959 GCA_900302695.1 Helostoma temminkii
ATGGTTGTGCTATTCTGTCATTTTTATCTTCCTATTTAGCTTCTTCTATCGCTCGCACGCACACGCGCACACACACACACACACACACACACACACACACACACACACACACTTAGCAGCTGCCTAATGAACCCACGTAGGGTTGGAAGAAGCATTTCTGATTCATCTGGACCTGAGAGTACGATGTTAGAAGCCTGACAAACAGCATAAAGGATGTTATTTTAACAAGACTCTCCTGTGAAGTGAATCTTCATTATTAATCTATTGCATTTATTTGTATTCTGATGTGGAAATTTATTATTTCATGGTGACAGTACAATGGATATTTTTAATGAGAAATCATTAATTAATTGCTAATTATTTGCTTCTTCCGTATAAGCTATAATCTAAATGAACAAGATACTTTGCCAAATTGACAGAATAGTTCTTACAAGACTGTAAAACTACATAACACTGATGTAAGTAGTTTTTTATGTATTTTAATCTTTGTTTGTGACTGTGATGCTGCTGGAAAATTGAATTTCCTTCGGGATTAATAAAGTATATATTCTATTCTATTCTATTTTATTATGAATATTATTGGTAAAACACAATTTATCATTGCAAGATAAGGCGTTTCGCCTTCCATCCATAGGCTTCATCAGTTCTGATTGACTGGCTTATAACCACTGTGGAGTCGGGGGTCGTTAGCACTTCTCTGTGTGCTGTGGATCTTCCTGTCTTTCAGGTGTGTCACTGTGACCACCAGGCCAGGTGTGAACGACTGTAAAGCCGACTGGGTAGTGATATAATTATTAGTACATTATTATTATGTACTTTTTTTTTCAACAGAAAACACCCACCGCGCTCACTGTGCTTCAGCATGCATAATGTTACACATGACTGAACAACTGATGTCTCTGTACAGCTGAAGATGCAGTGATAATTAGCGCACTCCAAGTCTGTATACAGTACTGTAAACATCTGATTTATCCTAGAGGAAAACTGGTCTCAGTGAGTCTGAGACTACTGTATCAGCAGGACGTAGTGCCAGGCTGAAAGAGAATATTCACATGGTGACAGGATTGTTCATTTATTAGCACTGTTCCTATTCTGACTCTGGTGGTTAAAAATGGATTTACTGTTGGGGTTTAGTGTCTTTTCAACTGTCATACTATGTTCTTCTTCCTCTCCTCAACCCTGTTTTCTCCACCTCTGCTATCATGCATCCAGCTGAAGTTCATAATCAATTAACCTGTGTTGAGGTTTGACACACTCTGATGTGCAGCCAGGTGCAGCTCATTAACCCAACATTGTATTAAAGTATCAAACACTTGGAAGCGTATATTCAAAATCAACCTTAAATAACAGTTCAGGTCTTCCCTGATCCTCCTTTAATTGTTTTTCATCCAAATGTTGTACTAAATGCTGTGTTTTGATCTTTCTCTCTTTTAAAGGTCATTTAGAAACTGAAGCATCACCTCACATGTTTCCATCCATCCATTATCCTTGTCCTGCTAAGGTCGCAGGGATGCTGAAGCCAGCTGCCATTGAACCTTGAAAGTTTGGATGCAATATTATTTTATATGAACAATTCAATAATCAGTTTAACAAGTTGGGAGTAAAAGCACATTTCTATTTTCCACAGTTTATCACAACTAAACTAAACTTTGACAAAAACTATCTGACTGCAGCACTTACTTGCACACACAATTATGAATATGCTAACCTTAAGAGTCAGTTATCAGTTACAGCAGCCTTATCTTCAGTAATTTAATTACTGAGGTCTGAATAAAATGCCCAGTGTAAGATGAAACCTGAGGATTGGATTAGTCTGATCAGAATCAGTTTAGATCTTTTGATCTAAACTGCAGCTTTACTCAGGTTTAATTGAGAGCAAGTGCAAGTTGTGCACAAACTGCACTGTTGACTACAGCAGGCTTAAAGTTTCCCAGGGAAGCTTCTCTGTGAACTGCGATGAATGTTTATAGTTTGGGTGATACAGTAGTTTAACTGTAGTTGGCATTTTGCTTGATCTTCTGACTGCTTGTGTTAAGAGACATCAGATGAGTAGAAGTGAATCTGTTTGTTTTAATAGAAACTCAGTTTTACTCCACAGTGTTTGAGGGAATCAGAGTTTGAGTGATGATTCTTGTTGAAAGTTGTGACACCAGGAAATGCTGTCTCATGTAATGTGTAGGTATTTTTACGCATCTTCTTGATTTTCCCACTTTTCCTAGACACATTTTGGATCACAGCTGAAGACACCTTTATTAACTGGACTTAAGGTGGCTTCATTGATCTCATAACATCAGCTAAATGCTGTGATCATAATAAAAATAAACCTTTTTTTCTTATGGCAGAAATATTCAGCAGACTAAGAACAGCTGAAACTAACATTTAAATATAAGCTGTGATTGATGTGAGGTATTAATGAAATGGCTATAGAAGGCATAGTAAGCATAAAAATAATCCCTGGTAATCTTAGATATCATAATTTAGCTGAGACCGAAGCACCTCCACAAAGTGGATGTATCCACAGTGTGTAATGAAGCCAGGTGAATTCAGCTCAGGTAGACTTGTGAAAAGCCAGACCTGCTGCCAGTGCCTTAATGTGAAAGATACCTTTTGTCCTCAGGGTAAAGAGGACTAACATATGCAGTGGGAGTCTAGTAACAAGTTTCCACATTCCCAATTTAAAGTTGGCTCCATGTGCACTGCAGTGTTAGCCAAAGCACCCAAATAATGTCACACTCAACTACAACCCTGACATCCTTTTAGAAATGGTTATAATTGCAAAAGCAGCATTTTTACACTGAAATTAAGTTTGTCTACTATCAGTCACTCTACAGAGAAAAAACAGATCCAGAAATAACACACACACACACGCGCACACACACAGAAATGGCCTGGACAAAAATGTACTAATTAATTATTTGAGGCAACTCTCAATGACACTTCTGCACCTGTCAACAGGTATTTTGGTCCACTCCTCATGAGCAAACAGCTCCAGCTGTCTCAGGTTTGAAGGGAGCCTTCTCCAGACATGTTTCAGCTCTTTCCACAGATCAATAGAATTTAGATCAGGGCTCATAGAAGGCCATTTCAGTATAGTCCAATGTTTTGCTATTAGCCATTTTAGCTATGTTTTTGGTCATTATCCTGTTGGAGGACAATGGCCTGCGACTGAGACCAAGCTTTCTGACACTGGGCAGCACATTTTAGCTCCAGGGTGCCTTGATAGTCTTGAGATTTTGTACCCTGCACAGATTCAAGACACCCTGTGCCAGATGCAATAAAGCAGCTCCATAACATAACTGAGCCTCCTTCATGTTTCACTGTAGGTACAGTGTTTCTTTCCTTAATATACTTTATTTTAGCCTCTGTGAACAACGAACTGATGTGACTTGACGAAAGTTCCCACTTTGCTTCATCTGTCCGAAGGACATTCTCCCAGTCCTTCTCAGTCGTCACTCATTTCCCAGTCCACTTTGAGTCAAACGGTGATAAATAGTGTGATCTGACGCTGATGTACCTTGGAGTTTACTTCTAATCTCTTTGGAAGTTGTTCTGATTACTATTCCATTATCCGTCTCTTTTTCTCTTGTGGTGCATCCAGGGAGGCTGGCTACAGTCCTGTGGACCTTAAACTTCTGAATAATATGTGATACTGTGCTTGGAGATGGTCTTATAGCCTTTATCTTAATTATAGGATAATAACAAATCTTTAGCATATTAATACCTTTGTGTCTTCTCTCTCCCATAGTTGTGGCAATTAAAGGACACACTTTAGTTTAACATGTCCCTACGGTCAAATAGCTTTCAATCATTTTTAGGGGTACCATCATTTTTGTCCAGGCCAGTTTAGTTTGTTTTTTAAAATGTTTCTGTTAAACCACAATATACAGTAAATCAGCTTCACATTATTTCTAGTCTAGTTTTTCTTTCTTTAACAGAAGGGTACTGACAATTTTGTCAGCGTCTGTAATTGGATGTTGAAACAGCAGATCAGTAGACAGTAGCTGGGAGAAAAAAGAGGCATTTTTTAAATAATAACAGCACAGATGCAAAAACAGATCCGGGGAAAAATAACACAATTTACACAAAAAGCACCAAGAAGAAAACCACTTATGAAAGCTGCAGCCTCAGAAAACTGTTTCTTGCTTCTTGAGTGAATGACCTAACTGTTTAGTAAGAGTAGGGTCAGCCAAGCAATGACAAGGCATCAAAATATATCACAAGAAATTTATCAAAATAGGAATGTAAAATGTCCATTTACTGCTATTGTCACAGTGTGACTATACCCACACACATATACAGACACAAACATGTCTCTTGAAAATGTCATTCCTGTCAACATAACATCATTATGTTTTTATAGCTAATGTATGTATTATGTTGTCATGCAACACATTTTACTAGTTAATGAAGGATCATTTTTTCTGAGATGGTTGGGGTGGATGGTGGGCGAATAATGTGCAGGACTGAGAAGCCCCGACCCAAGTTTGAGACCACAGTTAGGTTTAAGCATTGTTTGGGGTTAGAGACATATTGTGTTTGTGTTTAAATTTAATTTAGATTTGTATTTATTAACCCAGCCCACAATCTTTACCTGACCCTAACCCCAGTGCTGTGAGTGTCTGAACCCAACCATGAGACACGCTTATAAAGTTGGACTCACATATTTGGATGTTGAACTTCAAGACCAGATATTTTTGTGGAAGAGAAAAAGGGATTTTGTAGATCAGTTATTTTAGTTAAGTATCAATATGGTCACTGTGCAGACAGTTGTAGAGGAATGTAATTTTCAGTAGACTGGGTTGACACACACACACACACACGAGTGCACCAAATGTAGCAAAGTCATCTACTGCAGAACAATTTTACTCATCTTCCTACAAATTGACAGCAACAATGCAGACCTGTCGCCACTCCCCTTGATTGAAAAACTAAAATTATCACATACAAAAACACAACTGACTCAACCTCTTTCATAGCATTTTTGTTATTTAAATAAGCTGACTGATCATTTGTCAAGATAAGCTTTAATAGACAGTCAGCTTTTAAGCCATTACTGCACATGGTTTTTGCTTAATATGTACAGGTTTCCAGAAGTCTGTTGCTGTTCTCTCACTAAGACACAAATTTGTGTCAACTGACTTTTTAGGAATATTGTTTTATTCTTATGCACTATTTAATTAAAACTTTCTAATGCAAACTCTAATACAGATTATTTGAGCCATAAATTAACAATGTCCAATCATATCTGAGAATAGTCAAGACATTTTATCTGAATACTTTTTAAGAAAATACATTTAACAGTATGAATTTAATGGGGCAATAAATAAAATGAGGATTAGGGACAAAATAGACGAAAAAATGAAGCCATGATTCCATGTTCAGCATCCTGAGACAGTATCTGCTCTCTAGTGAACAACACACACCACAGGTAGATACATACTGTACACATTTACATCCTCCACCTTACTTAACAAGGTGTTAATACCAATCTGACATTCACAAGCATTCATTTGTGTCTCACACACACATTCGCAGTGAAGTCGGGACATCTCCTACACTAAAGTTTGACAGTTCATTAAATCTCCATGTTAATGCTGAACCCCTTCCCAAGCCAAGGTTAATGAGACCATTCAGGCTGCATTAAAGGTTTGACTACAGGCTGATAGATGCTATAAAATAAGCTATTTGGTCTGAGATCACAGCATAAAGCTATAATGTGTAATACGATGCTGCACAGAAAACACCACCACACAGTGCACGTCTGTCATGAAGAGAAACAAATTAGACCAACATTTTAGCTTGGATTAGAAAAAGACTATTAATTTTAAGATGCTGGTTGACATTCAGAAGGAAGAAGGGCCTCTGGGTGCCAAAATACATTTCACAGTTTGGATTAAACATTTGTGTGTGTGACTGATTAGGTATAAATAGTGATTTTTACATGTTATCTGCCACCTGAAAACAACTTCCTACCAAATCTAGCCCCTAGACGACGTTAACGTGTTTTGCTCTTTAAAACATGTTGCAGTAAGTCATATAGTTTGTTCATCACATAGATGCTTGTGAAGTCTTAATATGTGTGCTTTTTTACCCACATAGCTTAACATCAATCTCCAGCTCCAGTTCTTTTTTTCTCTTCCCCTCCTTCATGTACATCCATCAGGTACAGAAGATCCATTACTACCTTAGCACAAACCTGCAATATTTGAATGTCTGATTGTCACCTGTAATGGTTTACATCTTATTTTCGCTTTTCCTTTTGATTAAGCACTTTTGGCAGCAGTTACAGCCTCAAGTGTTTTTGTGTGTGACATGACAGGCTTTGCACACCTCTCTCCAGAAATGTGAGGGCTTAGGCTTGGCCTCTTTAGGACATTCAGAGTTGTCCCCAAGCCACTCCTGTGTTGTCTTGGCTATGTGCTTAGGATCAATGACATGTTGGAATATTAACCTTCTGCCCAGCCTGGGGTTCTGATGTCTCTGTACTTGGCTATATTCAGCTTTCCCTCAAACCTGAACAGTTTCCCAGTCCCTACTGCCAAAAACACCACAATGCTTCACAACCACAACCACTGTTGGGTTTCTTCACGGCACAGTGGATCTGTACAAATGTTGTTCCTGAGTTTACGAGTCTAAACTCGCATCCAAACACTGCTGGTCTGACATATATGTGCTGCTGGTTGTAATTGCTACAGTAATGTCAAACCATTCCTGATTTTCTTAGCACCAATGTCAACAATTAATACATATCTTATCATATATGAATCAGATCAAACTAAATTTGATAAGTGTGACAAAAACAAAACTAAACAAAAAGAAAATAAATAAGGAAGGAGGCCAACACTTCACAGCACTGTCTTGTGCAGGAATGCTTGTGTTTGGAGCCACCGTTTATCTGTCTTATTTCTTATTGACACCTGGGTTTCTGACCTTCTAAAAGAGTGTGCATTTCCTTTAAGCTGATTCCTTCTACACAAGAGACAGTGTCAACTGCTAAAATCAAACAGACACTCAGACTCTGAGATGCCTTTCATGTGACACTAATGATTGATAGAAGCTTTGTGAGTTACTTCAGTTTGGGAATGTTTCCATTGACAGTCCCAGGCATCCTGAACTAACAGCAGACTCTCTAACATGAAGGAAACTCACCTTGGGACCAAACTAAAACAACAATAAAATATTGTTGATATAAAAAGTATGGGAGTTAATGGGAAAATAAAACTGTGATACTTTCCTGAAAAATGCCTTCTTTTACAGACTGTTGTGTTTTGAGGAGATTGACAATTCGCATTATTCAGGGTATATCCAGGGAATCCAGCTCTGTCAATCAGTCTCCTAGCTTACAGGTAGGTAAAATGAAGAAGGACAAATCACATGCATGGCACATAGCAGCATTTATAAGATAATGTATTGATTAACAATTACAGTTACAACTTACCCCCTGACTGTACTCTGAATATATCCTGCTTACCTGTTCCTTGTTCCATAATCACCACATCTGTATTTAACAAGTTGAGCGCACCCTCACTTCTGCCAGATTGTTGTTCATGGTTCCTTTTCTTCTATATTGTTAGTATTTATTTTGTAATAGTATGACTAGAACCTGGGCAAACAAAATAATCATCACAAACTGTTGTAATTACTGTGTGTGCCATGTGTGTTAATCTTCCTACTGTGTTTTGTGTATTGTCAGTGTGTAGATGCTGAATGGCTGCTGCAACACCAGAATTACCCCACTGGCGATCAATAAAGTATCTATCTATCTATCTATCTATCTATCTATCTATCTATCTATCTATCTATCTATCTATAACTGTGTGTGTGTGTGTGTGTGTGTGTGTGTGTGTGTGAGCTTTGTTAGCTATTGAGGACCAAAATCAGATGTCAGCACTGCCAACAACTCCTCAAACTGTCTGACAGACATTCTGAAAGAGACTGTGGTAACAGCTTCAGCTACTCCACCAAACAGTGAAACTCTCCTCTCCTGTTTTCTAGTCATTATCTGATGTTCTCAAAATGTCAAAAATATAAGCACTAAATTATCACTTCATGTGGTTTCCTTTTTTCGTAGCACAACTTTTTAGAAGCCTTTACTTGCATTTTCACTTTGTATTTGATTTGATTAATTAATTAATAAATTAATTTAATTAAATTATCTCATCATCTCATTATATTTACATTTATTCTCATCGTTTCTGATGTGCAGAGACCTTAAAAAGAGGTTTTATGTTTTGGTCAGGGTCAAGGTAAGGGGCTACCGAATGCATTATGTGTATGGAGAGACCTAACAAGGATAGCAATACAAAAATGTATGTATGTGGAAGTGTGTGTGTGTGTGTGTGTGTAAGGGAGTGAGTGTGTGAGAGATAGAAACTGAGTTATGTGTCTGTTCAGTCCAGGAGCGATTAAGAGCTCTTTGACATTTTTAGAGGCATACCAAGGTTTTTATTAAGGAAAAAAAAGTTAATATAAAGTTAATAATTTTCACTTTAACACATAAAAGACTGGTCTATAATGTAATTTGACCTTGTTATCACAAGCCAGTGTCTGTTACTAACTCACATAAACATCTAGTGAATTTTTTGTCTGATCTTTATGTAAAGATGTAAACATTTAAAAGTGTACATACAGTAATACATAACAGAAACATTACAGAATAAATGAGTGAAATAGTGGATTGTTAATGCATGTGGTTTGCTTTTTCAAGAAAAGTTTTTAAACCTCAGTCAGTATCTATCTGAATATTCTGCAGCTTATGTACACAGTGTCACAATAACATTTAGATGTAGACACTACCCACACTACAAAAATAAAATAAGCTATGTTTTGTCACACAGTGTCAAATGAGTGTGTATAGTACTTCTGTTTTCATAGCTAGCAGTCAGAGTGTGCTTTCCTCCCACAAAACCTGTCAATCAAGCAGAGAGTGTAGTCTTGATATCTTTTAAATTGCATGGTAGTTTTTTTCAATGCTAATGCTAACTACAATGTTGTCTAGATAGATAGATAGATAGATAGATAGATAGATAGATAGATAGATTCAGCAGCAGAAGATAGTCCAGATTGATGGTACAAAATACTACAACATCACCTAATGAAAATACACAACAATACACAGAACACAGTATACAATAAAACAGCACTAATCCTCTGTGTAACAACAAGAGGAAGAAATTTGTCCTAATACATATAAACTGTTGAGGCAGAGCTCTCTACTGTCAGAGTCAGAGTGATTGCTGTTGGCAGGAATTACTTCTTGTACCTTTTCTTCACACAATGGAGCTGGAGAAGTATTTGACTAAAGCTGCTCTACTCTTTGTCCAGTAGCTGTGGAGAGGATGTGTGCTGTTCTCCATAGTGTTCCACAGTTGGTGCAGCATCCTCCTCTTCACCACCTCTAAGGGTTCCAGAGCCAGCCTTCCTGATCAGTTTGTTTACTAAACTGGCTACAACAGACTGGTTAAAGATTTTCAACGTCTTGTTGTATTTCCAGTCCAGTCTGCCATCCAGGTGAACTCCCAGATATTTGTATCTCTCCATCACCTCCACCGCCTCTTCCAGTATGGAGATAGCCTTGAAGGTGGTTCTCTTCCTCCTAAACTCTACAACCATCTCCTTGGTCATGCTCACTTTTAAGGTCAGGTGGTTATTCCCACACCACCTTACCAAGTTGTCCACCAGACCTCTGTACTATGCCTCCTCATCACCACAGATACACCCCACCACTGCAGAGTTGTTGGAGAACATCTGCAGATGGCAGGACTCAGAGTTTTACTGAAAGTCAGAGGTGTACAGGGTGAAGAGAAAAGGTGCGAGAGAGAGAGATGAAGCGAGTAAATGGCCTGGGGATGATAGGCAAACTGCAGTGGGTCTAGTGAGGTCTCAAGTGGGTCAGAACCAATCTCTCCCGGACCTTCATGAAATGTGTGGTAAGAGAAACCAGTCTGTAATCATTCATAGCACCTGGAAGTTGTTATTTTCTAACTATGTTTATCACAGGTAAAAATGTTGAACGGAGTTAGACAACAGGTCATGATGGAAATGCTTCTGTCTTCTTCTGAAAAATGGTGGTTTAGCATCACAAATCATGGCTCTGGTTAATGTGGAAGTCCTGATGAGAAATCTCAATGTCATTTTGATGCTTTGTCAAACATGTTTCCCTCCTGATTATTATTTTTTTTCTGATGATTGGTTCTATGGATACAGTATCTCGAAAAACTTAAAGTTACCTTCACAATGAAGTGTATATTTTTGGATTTCAGAATGAAATGCATCAACACATAAGATCTTCTCTCCCTGGAGCTGCTGTGGCATTAATAACCCTGATCACAGTGGACAGCAGTCCTCTTCATTCAACCAGATGCTTGCAACTGATCCACTTCATCCCCAAAGGACCAATAATCACTCAGTTCATGTCTCTGGAGCCTTTTACAAACATATACACAAATACACACTATATTACCCCAATAATCTGAAAAGTCCATAAACTATGAGAGGAAAAAACACTAAGCTACTGGGTATGTTAGACTACATTTAAGTATCTGAATTCTTAATGAGCCTTAAATGAATTGATGTTACCCATTTATAGCTATTTTAACTGTTCACTGTTTACTATAGAATAACAATGTGTTTGTCCTTTCTCTTTTTATTCTCCTCCATGCCCTGTGGTTTTTTACTCCACTTAACTTGTGCTCACCTGACATGGGAAAAACCTGGTTATTCATGTGTGTATGTGTGTTGTGGGTGTGTCTGATGGCAAAATCATAGGATTTTGTGGGTGAGTATTAGAGCCAATGGAGAAGAAGAGGATACTTGACTGAATCAAAGTCCTTCACAGCTACGAGCAGCATTTCTACCATGACTAACCACTCAGTGGGGGAAACACTACACACAACACTTGTCATTATAAGAATGAACCATTTTAATTCTGTTTTACTGCTGACTACATTCAGGCCTCTCTGTACAAATGCACGTCACAGATATGCTTTTGCCAAACCAATCACTGAGTCTCCATCTTATACAGAAAAAGGCTCCTTCACCCCTGTAAGGTCTTTTACCACAGTTGCTTTTAATAGTCGTCATAGTGGTGTGTTTCTCCTATCAGCCAGCAGGAGCAGCATTTTCTAAATTAAAAAACTAGTGGCTTCATGTGGCTAGCTTTAGCGTTTATTAGAAACACACTTGGCTTTGCAAGGTCATAATGATGGGGACTAAAGTTATGAATTGGCTATATAAAAACTAAAAACCATAAAAAGTAAAATATTAAACTTGGTTGACTGGACAGCATTTCACTTAGACGTGAAAAGCTGTGCCACACATTGCAGTAGACAGATGCATACAGGTTGCATAGGTATAATTACAACCTTTCCCAGACTTTCCTTGAAAATTGAAGCCTGGCTTCCTAATCCTGTTCTCCAGATCACATGGATCACCCTGCAGGCCCTACCTAAGACACACAATGTGTCCTTCAGACCCATTATTACCAGAGACAAACAAACACAGTTAAATAATTAAATGATCTTTCGCTACATTTTGTTGTTTATGGCAGACATACAGTCAGTGTCAGGGAGAAAACATAATTTAGTTTCTGTAATTGCACTCCAGAGCTGGAGAAACACGTTATTTCAGCAGCCACTAACTGAACACTGAGGTCATCTCCAGCTGAGAGAGTCTCAAATGATTGGTGCCATTTAAACAGTGACTTTTACAGCAAAAAGCCTCCACATTATGTGAGAAATGACTCATGATCTGTAGACATGGATCGACTCTGTAAATAGTGTTTGCTATGGACATAAATGCCATACTGTACTTTGCTGTTAACATTTTAAATGTAATGTTAAAAAGTAACTTTTCATCTTTACTGCATACAATGAGATTTCCTATCCTTACCACAGCCTTATCACAGGTTAGATGTTCCTATAAAGTCCTTCCAGACCACTGGGACCTAATACGGCATGGGGATAAGATGATCAATATAGGCTGCAGGCACCTTAATCCATTGAGGTGAGATCCACTGGATACCAGAAGGACCAACAACCACTCAATAAAAAAGCTCTTTAGGGAATTGATCTTGAAGTTTAAGTATCGGCTTGTTGGTGTATTTAGCTGTTCGTTGACCTCAGGTCAATACTTCAGATTTTCCCTTAACCTCTAAGACCAAAACAGTCAGCACCACCTGCAGCTTTTATAGAAACTGAATAAAGACTATGACCTATTGCTATTAAAGGATTAACAATCTACTTTATATTGCTGGAGCTTTGTAGTAGGTAAGCCAGCGGAGTCAGGAATATCTGTGCTGACTATTGGACAGGCACACCGTAGTCCAGGTAGGAGACACCAGGCCTGTATCAATACCAGTACTATAGGGACTCCTTAAATCGATACTAAGATGCCAAGTGCTTATTTTGTCTTTTAACTTTACCTCACCCTGACATTTTTGTGACTCACCCTAACCCAGTTGTCTTTGTGCATAAAATCAATAAGAGCATAATGGTTCCACCATGGCATTAAATATTGATACCAAAGTGTACCTTTGGCTTAAGCGTCTGTACTGAGACACCAAGTGGCAAAGTGCTGGGCAACCATATACTGTGGTGGTAGATAAGGGAATTAAGATTTAAGTTATAGATCCAAGTGACAGCAACATTAAGAAAAAGGAGTGTGAGAAGCTAGATAAGTATCAGGTCTGTGAAGGCATAAAAAGCATAAGGCATAAAAAGCCTCAGCGGTTGTATTAGGATTTAACTCCTACACTAAAACAGGCTCTAACCTGCCAGGAACAGATAACAAGCAACTCTTACAAAACCAAACAAGAATAAGTTATCAATTAAACACGCAGTTAATATTTCCATGTAAATACAATACAAAGCAATGCCAAGGTATTATTCCAGCTGTCCTAACATAGGAATACCAGCAATAGATGTAATTTGCGGCACAATAACTCAATACCATGTAAAAACCTCTGTTTCCACTAAACATGGTTTTTATCTGGAAAACAGCACAAGTACAATCCTTTGTTTTTTTAATGATTGTGTTACATTCCTGAGCAAAACCTTTTGAGTGTTTCTTTGTCTCTGTGTCATGCATGAGCAGAGGAGTGCCAGGTAAAGAAATGATGCAGTGTGTGTGGTACAACAGAAGCATTTTTTGGCTCTCCTTTCTTGAAAGCTCTTGATCCTCTTTTCAGAGGTGGACTGGGGCGCTTTAGATGGCTGCTCTATTTTAACAACAACAGACAAAGTGTTGGAAGCGCGGCCAAACATCCCCCAGCTGTCACTTCACAGCACAGATGATGGCCTTGTTTTCTTTTCACACGTGATTTGCAGAAAGCTGACACATGCTCATCTTCACCCTCTGTTTTCTTTTTTCTTCCTCCTTCTCCTGCTCATCTTCTCTCCTGTCCTCTCCTTGCACTCTTTTATGTTAGCATTACACATTTTAGCTTTTCAACTTATCCTCTAAGGTATGTAATGCCCACTGGAGAGAAATATCATGATAACATTTAAAATCCTATTTGATCCCTTTTTATCACAAGTTTTTCCATTTTACTCGACTATTATATGTGAAGTAATATTTTCTGTGTTTTCATGAAGTATATAAAAACTGTGCCCAATCATTGCATCTATGAATCCTTCCTCTGCCACTTGGTAAATGATAAATAATCACATTTAGCAAATTTTCTCATATTTCCCAATAAATACAGAATGTTGTTTGCGTGATTTTCTCAGAAGTTGGTGGAGGCCAAAGCAGAGCTAAACACAGAGAAAGAGAGATAATTGAACTTAACTTAATTGCACTTTACCCCTTCTTGATTTTTTTTGCATATTTGTCACACTTGTCAAATGATTCAGAGCAGCAAACTAGTTGTATTATATTTTATGGTAATATTGTACAAAGATAAACCAAAAAGAACACACCTTTGGGCAAATATTCTTTGGACTGATGAGACAATAGTTGAACTTTCTTGAAGGTGTGCGTCCCATTACATCTGGTGTAAATCTTTAAAAAACATAACAGTCAAACAGGGTGGTGGTAACGTGATGGTCTGATCAGCTTCAGAATTTGGGTGACAAGCCATAATTGAAGGAACCATAAATTCTGTGCTCTACCAGATAAAGAAGAATGACCTCAAGCTAAAGTGCAGTCGGTTTATGCAGCAGGACAATGAACTGTAACACACCAGTAGGTCCACCTTTGAATGATTCAAATAAACAAAAAACAACATTAAAGACTAGTGGCCTTGTCAAAGTCCATGCTTAAATCTGCCAGGAAGTGTGGGCCAAAATTCCTCCAGAGCAATGGGAAAGATTAATTGCCAGCTAATACAAGTACTTGATTGCAGTTGTTGCTGCCAAGTCTGGCACAACCAGCAAATACATTTCACATAGGACCAGAGAAGTTTGGACAGCATTTTTACCTTAATGAATAAATTCATCATTTGAAAACTGCATTTTGTATTTATGTCAGGTTATAATTGGTTTGATGGTCTAAATGATTTAAGTTTGACAAATATCTATAAAATAAAATAAAAATCATGAAAGGGGCAAATATTTTTTCATAACACAATCAGGAGAAAACAAAACCATATCCAAGGGCATGATTGTGTTTCATATTTGAGTCACGATATTATCAGTTTTAGAAGGAGTCAAGGAGTCAAGGTTAAAATTGAAATTACTTAAATTTAAAAACTTCTGACAGTCTCCAGCCTGGAACCCTGTTTATATTCCATCTATGGAATATAACTTCCTGTCTATGCTCTCTCCACTTGCCAAAAATCTGTATTTACTTGCAAAGACAATTCCTCTAATACCGCTCTCAATCCTGCCCCTATCTGATTCCCTGGAGAATAACTGACCTGTCTAGATCTTGGTTCCTGCATTCCTTCTCCTGCTTAACATCAGCCACTTGTTTTTAATGAATGTTTTAAAATCCACCCAGTCTTGCCAGTTCATCTTTCCAGTTTCCAAGTCCAGTGTGCAAAAACCCTCACTAAAAAAATAAAGCTATTCTTCATTTTCCTTTTTTCTACATTCAGATATTCTACATTCATATGTCAGTTTTCTGGAAGAGTAGAGGTTTAGAGTTCAGTAGTATTGCCTATCATACCACACATGCATCTTGCCCAATGACAGCTGACAAAAGCTATAGCATCCCTGTTACCCTTTTGAGGTGAGGCAGCAGAGATAATGTATAGATAGCTGGACCACACATTCCATCGAGCTGAAAACAGTACAGTAGAATTGCAAGAGCAGGTGCGACAGTTGATGACAATGTGTGAATGCATGCTTATGAATACTGCAGCTCAAAACTGTAAGACAGCTGTGACAGAAGCAACCTGCCTTCTGAGATATACACTTGAAAACAACTGGGGAAGTGAATGAATATTTAACACAGTGTCGAGGTAACGCTAAGCAAGGCACTGGGGCAGTTGAGGATAAAGTTTAAACTACACTCCGGAAGTCGACTCAGATAAATCACTGCTTTGTACTGTAGAGTCTGCAGACTGAAGCCGAGCCGAGGCCAAAGGAGTTTAGACTCGAAGATTTCACGGCAGGTGTTTAAAGTCGTGAAGGAATCTTTGTGTTGAAAAGCTTTCATTACCTAAGCTTTAAGCCACTCATGTCACTGCTACACACATCAAACACAGACAGATAGGAGGCTGCACGAACACTGGATCCTTCCTTAAAGCATCAACTTGTTTTTCATGTTTTCCTTTAAAGTAAAGGGCATATAAGTACTGTACATATTTCCAACAGTGTTGACATGTGAGATTTTTGCTGGCTTTGAGCAGCAAATGCCACCCTGTCATACATTTTCTTTTTAAGAGTATTTGACAGTGAAGTGTTCAAATAGCATAAAACGTAATTAGAAAAGCCTGCGATGAAGAAGAGGCTTTTTATCAGTATGTTAAGAGGCAGGCAAAATTGACATATTGACATTTGCATATTTTGAATAATGCATTTTTTACCTTCCTTGACATTGTTAAATATTAGCATGTAAAATCACATCCCTGTCGAACCATCTCTCTTAATGAAACAGCTTTTATTGATGTTTGTGAATGTTGCACAATACAGTACCAAGTACAGAGCTTGCTGCTTGTCTGCAGTTTGCTTGCACAAGTACAATCCTGTTGATTAGCCAGAAGACTACTGGAAAAGTTTTCTGTGGATGACAGGGGCCAAAGTACACTGCTCAGAAAAATAAAGGGAACGCTTAAACAGCACATCCTAGATCTCAATCATCCACTTACATTGAAATGATTATTTTTTGAACAGTGTACTATGTTTCAACTACAATGTGGAGTGTTATGTTAGGTGACACCCAAATACTAAAAGCGTCACTACCACTATGGTTCCAGTCTCAAACCTCTGAAATGGTTTGAGTGCAAAATAATTATTGGTTCCTGTGCAAGTGTTTGTTTGCTGCATGTATTGCCCACTATATGGTGTCTATATTTTTTGGTTTTGACACAAGACAGCTCAGAGAATGCAAGAACAGATGCAAACTTTTTTCAGGTAATTGTTTTCCACCACAATATAATATTTTTGTAACACACACTTACCAACAGAAAAGGAATACATTCAAGTAAACCCGATAATCCTTGTTTCTCTCTATGTTGTACCCACTGTTTTGGAATACTTAATACCATCTTAGTGTATATTCCAGTAATGCATATTTTTCTCAGTTTAAGGCATTTTTTGCACCCCAAAACAGAACCTGTAAAATGAGGTGTCTGATTGGTTGCGTCTTTTCTGTTCTTCATCAGATGTTGGCTATATTATTTAAAAACAAGGTGAAAAAGGCACAAAAATGTGGCCCTGCGATAGACTGGCGACCTGTCCAGGGTGTACCCCGCCTCTCGCCCGTAAGCTGGCTGGGATAGGCTCCAGCACTCCGGTGACCCCTGCTGGGACTAAGCGGTATAGAAGATGAATGAATGAATGAAAAAGGCACAAAAATGTGTAATGGTAAGAAAAATCTTTCTCCAAAATGTTTGTTTATTTTCCTCCTTCTAAAAACATAAAGAGATCTTCATCTATCATGACAAAGCTAACACATTATTAAAGCTACAGAATGAAAGTGTAATTACATATTTATTATAATTATGTTTCTGCTCTGCCCTGATTGGTTAATGTGTTGGATGCAGCTGATTATCATCAAAAGAGCATTTTAATTCTAATAGTAGCGCATACATTTTAATTTTCACCTAATTTTAACTGAGATCATGTTCATTTCTCATGACACAGAGCTAGAGTAGGGTGATGATGAGGTTCTAAGATGAGCTTTAAATGTGATTACATTTTTTTATGTTTCAGTCTGTCTTCATCTCTTAGTATTCATTTGGTTTAAAATATTCTCCAGCGCCATCTGTGCAACCCTTTGAGGCAGCGATATAGATTTCAGCTCTTCCTCACAGCAGGGAGTGTCAATCCTTTTTAGTCTCTGAGACATGAAAAACAATGCTGCTATTTTCTATCTGCCAGGGACTGGCACTGTAAGGGACAACTAAGATTTAAATATAACAGAAAACAATTTGAAGAATTCAATTCATTCTGCTCAAACTCAGTGACAGAACAACAACTGTGATCTTTGTGTTTCAGGCACATACTTTGTGTGTAAAACAATTACAGGAAGAGAAAGAGAAGATTAAAGAATGAATGTTGAAAAAAGATGATACTTCAAGTTGTTATTGATGAAATGCTGTGAAGCAGAAAATGTCATCACTGTGAAATCAGGTCATCACATAAATCCATGCATACTACAATCACCATATGAATGAAGGATTCCCATATGTTTTTACAATCATCTTTAAGGACAACAGTAGCTGATCAGAGTGGTACACTATGTCACTATGTCATTCTTGGTCGATTTCCCCAGATTTAATTTGTTTTAACTTGTATTTTCTGAGTGACTACTAAGATCAAGGCCTTATTCCCTGAGATCAAATTGTTTCTTTTTTCTAGTCTAAGCAGAAATTACTAAAACAGTTTTGTCACACATAAACACAGATTATCTGGAAATCAAACACACAGTACCATTAAGCTTTCTGTACATGTGTTCTTGCAGACTTGTGAAACATCAGCCAAAGTACGATTCCAATTCAAAGAACAGGAAGTGTTCTTGCACCTCCAGTTTCATCAAAGATGCTCTGGGAGCAGATTTGTGTGGCCTTGGTGAACTAAACATCCGGTCATGCATTTCACACCACCCTGCAACAATGGCAAATGAACAATGTTTAAAGATAAAATATCTTTAAACCTAACACTCAATTGTTCTCTTGCTATGGAGTCACCACCCACACCTGTGACAGTATAAAACCATACCTTGAAAACCAAACCCTTTATTACGGCAACCCTGTAGTGTCACAAAAAGGGTAATACATTACAATAGCTTTATAGCTAGAGGACTTTGCAGGTCTCGTCAGGTAATTTGATGACCAGACAGATATTTGTCATCACGCCACTCCTTGTCAAAAATTAGCAACTTAATTAGCAAACAGATGTGACATGGTTTATCATATATAACATATATATATGTTATATATGATAAACCATGTCATATATAACATATAAACATTAGAGCAGAACAGAGCTGAGCTTGTGTTGAACAAGGATGCTGCCGTCTAAATTGTGCATTGAGTGTTCTGCATCTTCATATCCTCAAGAGTCTGGACTCTGAATTCGCACTTACCAAGTCAGATCTCCCAAGTGCAGAAGTCTGTACTTTGTGTACTCTTTATTAATAAACACCTAACATGTTCACACAAGATCTGAAGGGACAAAAATGTACATAAGAGCAAAGCATATAGTCACCAGCTGTAGGGATAGAACGATGAGCAGTGTAAAAGCAAGATCAGATGATCAGAGAACAAAGAGAGGCTGAGGAGTCAGTAGCATTGAGAACAATGACAATTAGGCAGATAGTTAATTGCAGACACAGTTACATTCACTCACTGGCCACTTTATTAGGTACACATGCACAATCTAATGGATTCCAACACAGCAGCGCAGCTCGGTTTTTAAGCTGACACTGTCTGCCTTTACTATGATGGTCACAGTGGGTGGTGGAGTCACACTGGAGCGCACCATATTAAGGTTATGATGTTTTGGCCGCCATTAGAAACATCTCAAGATGTCTTGCTGCTAACCTTAAGATTAGTGGCTACTTGGCTGTTTTTCTAGCAGTGACTACAAATCCTAACTAACATGACATTTTAGTAACAACCTTCAGAGCCACTGACCACATAATTGTTTTACCTTTATACATTGTCATCCCTTTATGCTCAGCATGTATTCATGTACAACTTCTTACATGTAGTGTCACTAGCCAGGTCCAAGACTTCAGTAACAATTTTAAACAAAAGTATTTTGATATGACCTGCTTCTCCATTTTTAGGGATGATCTGTAAATTTAGTTAGTCATGAAAATGAGCGGTCAGACCTGCAGAGGACAATGTGGTAGGATTTCTAAAGTATTTGGCAATTTCTTTGGCATTGAAATCTTCATTCATAGATTAAAATAGAAAGGAACAAGATTTAAAATATATATTTTTATTCAGGAAATCTAATTAGTATGATGCACATGCACACACAGCATTTTCTCTTTCTGTCTCACTAGTTTACAACCAACAGACGAAGGCTTCCACACTAAAAAAGAAAAAAAAACATGATCTGAGAAGTGCCTGCTTCAGTCCTGTTGGAGCAGAACTGCCAGAGAAAATTGCCGTTATTTATGGCTACGCTGCAGAATGTGACAGGAACGATCACAGGAGGGGGCGATGACATGAATGTAAGATGACATGAATCTGTTATAAGGCAGATTCTGGCTGCCAGGTCAGGAGGAGTTTATGGTTGGAGGACCTCTGGACTCATGTTGGTTGTTAAACTTTTTTATTGTAAGTCTTGTGTTCTCTAAGGGCCCAGATAAAGAGGACAACTAGTTGAGACACTGATGTTGCAT